>CANXYC011249955.1:0-12244 GCA_948193065.1 Aleurites moluccanus | reverse complement strand
AAAATTTGATTTTGGTCCTTTTTCGCTCGGTAATTTATTCCGAAAGTTTCGTCGGGATTTTGAACTTAAAGTGAACACTTAAACATCATATTTTAATTAATATTATTTAATAAAAATAGTTTCAGAGTCGTTCTGAAACTCGAACCGATAAATTTTTCTATTCACCGAAAAATATTTTTTTGCTAGTTTTGTGAGTGTTCTGTAATATTTTCTCAAATTTCTTTTTACTTTATTCACACATGAATATTACTTATCAATTATCCTCAATCCAAAGTCAAAAATTTATCTGTCATCCGTTCCGCTATTTTTATGGCGGCGATATCGGTACCGATGTTTTCCAAAAAAATTTTCCGTTTTCGCTCTAACTGATTTTCTAAAATTATTATTGATTATTTTGATGATTTTAATCTATATACTAAGAATTTTATTCACTAAACCTGTTATGCATTTATAGGGTATTACAAAAAATCTTTGTTAAACTCAAACTCCTTTATAGTATTGAAACACTAGTTCTAATGAGTACAATTTCATATCCTCTCTTTTTTCCCTTTCTTTCAACAATGGCAACTGAATCTCAAACTAGCAACACAAGCTCATCAACATCCTATGTCACAACCTCCACCTCCATATCAAACATAATCTCCATCAATACACAAGTCCAACTTCCAGTGAAACTAGCTGCCAATAACTACGTTTCTTGGTGAGCGCAGTTTAAGTCATTGTTAATTGGATATAACCTAATGGGTTTCCTAGATGCAACTAACCCACAACAATCTCCCACTCTTGCTAATTCATACCTAAATTCAGCTTATTTGCCATAGATCTAACATGATCAGCTACTTTTACATGCCATTATAGACTCAATCATAGAACTTATAATGCCCCTAATAGCGTCTGCAACATCTTCAACAAAAGCTTGGGCAAAAGCAACCAATATGTTTGCCAACAAATCTAAGTCATGAGTTATGATGCTCAAAGAAAAGTTGATTTCCTATAACAAAGGAACTCTAATAATTTTTGAATATCTTAAGCATATCCAATGTACTGCTGATGATTATGATAGCTCTGTTGATGATTTAATCATTCATGTTTTGAATGGTCTTCCATATGACTTCAAAGACATTCGAGTAATAATTAGAGCAAGAGAGCTCACTATTTCCTTTAAGGATTCTTAAAAACAGCAAGCCTAGCCCTAATGAAATATTTACAACTCACTACAGCAAAATGACCTTTGGTAATGAGCAATCTTCGAGGCCCTTCAATTCTACTCGCTATTAAGTAAATTCCTACAGGCCACCTATGCTTCCTAGGAACAATGAAGTGGTTTGTCTGTTATGTCTCAAGCCTAGACACACAACCAAGACTTATTTTAAGGCTAAGAGTATATTGTTTGGCTCTATGCAAGCTAATATTGCCACTCAAGTAACCTCTCCTAACTAGAAATGGCTCATGGATTCTGGAGCCTTAAATCATATGACTATAGACCCTAATAATCTGGTTCAAGGTACTGCTTATGAAGGTGTAAATGAGGCGCAATTTGGTGATGATAAGACACTTCCTATTATACATACTGGATATCTACTTCTTTCTAATCACATATCTAAATTGTTACTACCTAATGTATTGTGTGTTCCCTCACTGTCCAATAATCTCATTTTTGTTTCTCAACTATGTCATACTCACAATGTCTCTATCGAATTCTTTTATGATTCGTTTCTTATGAATGATTTGCTCATAAGGAGGATACTACTCAAAGGCTTGAATGAAGGAAATGTTTACACCCTTCCATCGCAGCCAACAACTCTGACTTTAAATAATCAAGCCTTCACCAGTATCAGTTATATTTCAGCATCCACTTGGCATCAAACATTAAGCCATCCATTATCAAAGATTCTTTCTCAATCTCTCTCTAAATTTAAGTTAGTTGCATTTCCCAATTCTACTAAGCATTGTAATTAATGTTATTGAACTAAAAGTACCAGATAACCTTTCTCAAATTATTCTTTCAAAAGTACACAACCTTTAGTGCTCATTTATACTGATGTGTGGGGACCTGCCCCAGTGACTAGATTTGATGGTTTCAAGTATTACATAATTTTTGTTGATCACTTTACTAAGTATATTTGGTTTTACCCCATGAAGCTAAAGTATAATGTCTTTGCAATTTTCACTACCTTTAAGAATCTTGTTGGAAATTATTTTTCTGTGAAAATTAAGACTGTATACTCTGATGGTGGGGGAGAATTCATTGGTTTAAAAAATTTGTTTACAATGAATGGTATTCAACACTTACAAACACCTCTTTATACCCTTCAACATAATGGCATGCAGAGAGGAGATATTAACAAATAGCTGAGAAAGGGTTGATTCTTTTACATCATGCATCTATGCCATCTAAGTTTTGGACTTATGCATTTGCTATAGCTGTGTACCTCACTAATAGACTTCCCATTTCTGTACTAAAGTCCAAATCTCCATTTCAATGTCTTTTTAAAGAAGAACCTAATTACGACAAGCTTAGAGTTTTTGGGTCTTCGTGCTACTCCTAGATAAAACCATATAAACAAGCAAACTAAAAGTCAAATCCACTCCATGTGTCTTTCTTGGCTACTCTCTTCATTAGATTGCCTTCAAGTGTCTTGAAATTAAGTCAAACAAAATCTTTACTTCAAGACATGTAGTTTTTGCTAATATTTTTCCCTTTCAAGATATATCTTTTTTTCAAAGTTCAATACAAACTTTCAGTCCAAATTTATCCTTTGAAACAGTAACATAAACACATTTTCTAGTGCCTCAATCTCCTGCAGTTCTTAATGATATTGTCAACACACCACCAGGAAATCACTCAGAAAGGCCTTTAAGTAGTTCACCTTCTCAGAGCAATTCCTCGATAGGATCAAAGACACATGTACCCTCTTTTTTACCTACCATTTCAATTTCATCTGTTACTTTAAATGAGAATTTAGAGTCTGAATCTCTAGTTGTCCCTCTGCAAGCACCCCAAGGAATCATAACTAGGTCCAAGAAAAATATATATAAACCAAACCCAAGGTATGCAAAAATTGCTACTAAACATTATGCCCCTAAAACCCCAGAACCAATAACAGTAACTGAAGCCCTTAAACATGAAAAGGGAAGATATACCATGTCATCTGAGTTCAGAACTTTGCTAAATAATGGAACTTGGGAACTTGTTCCAACTTCACCAACACAAAATATAATAGGATGCAAGTGGGTGTTTAGAGTAAAAAGAAATCTAGATGGGTCAATAGTAAGGTGCAAGGCTCGCTTAGTTACCAAAGACTACCATCAGAGACTTGGCACTGATTTCAGTGATGCATTCTCCCCGGTGGTAAAACCTGCAACTATTAAATTGATGCCAGACCGGCAACTATTAAATTGGTGCTTTGTATTACAATTTCCAATGGGTGGTAGATCAAATAACTTGATGTCAATAACACATTCTTAAATAGAGGGCTAACTGAAAACATTTTCATGAAGCAGCCTCAAGGATTTGTAGATCCTAATCACAAAGATTTTGTTTGTAGGCTAACAAAATCAATTTATGGAATGAAGCAGGACCCAAAGGTATGGTATAAGACTTTAAGTTCATTTCTTATGGACTATGCTTTAAGCAATCTGTGTCTGACATATCTCTTTTCATTTATAAGAAATGATATACATTGTCATACTTCCTTATGTACTTTGATGATCTCCTCTTAATAGGAAATGATGAATCTTTCAATAAAGAATTTGTTGCAGCTCTTTCTAGAAAATTCTCTCATAAAGATCTTAGAAGTCTCAACTTCTTTTTAGGCATTGAGGCTATACCAGTGAGGAATCGTGTTCTTCTTAGTCAACATCAGTATATAAAAGATTTATTGCTTTGTACAAATTTGATTAAGGCCAAGGGTTTTGCTACTCCTATGTCATCTTCAGGATCTCTCACGTTGACAGATGAAACTGCTAGTGTTGATGCATCTGAGTACAGGTCAATTATAAGGGCACTGCAATATTTAGTAATTACAAGACCTAATATTGCATTCACAGTGAATAAACTCTCACAATTTATGCATAAGCTTACACTCAAACACATGGTTGCCTTATAAAGAGTGCTCAAGTTTTTGAAGAATAACATGTTACATGGCCTTGTTATTTCCAGAACACAATCTTTCACTCTTCGAGCCTATTGTGATGATGATTGGCTGGCAACAAGGATGACAGAACATTCACGAGTGGTTTTGTTATCTATTTAGGCACAACACCAATATCCTAGAGCTTAAGGAAACAAAGAGTTGTGGACAGATCCTCCACAAAAGTTGAGTATAGAGCTGTAGCAACAACAACCAATGAGACGTTATGGCTATAATCTTTAATGGCAGAGTTACACTGTCAATAGTGTCCTAAAATCTTTTGTTACAACATTGGTGCTATGTATGTTTGCACCAATCCAGTGTATCATTCAAATATGAAACACATTGAAATTGACATTCATTTTGTCAAGAATAAGGTAGCTAAATTTTGCTTAATGTGATACATGTCTCTTCGAAAGAATAAATTGCGGACACTCTCACTAAACCACTTGCAGCAAAGTAATTTCAGACATCAAGAGCCAAGCTAGGAGTACTTGATAGTACCCCTATGTTGAGGGGGACTATTAAGGATAAGCATAATCATCAGCTGCTTCAATCCACATCTAAAGCTAATGATAGCTAATAACTCTTAGTGATTTTATGATAAGTATTTTAGATAAAAACAAACTCTTACTATACTTTAGCTTGTTAGTTTTTCTATAACACGTTATAAGTACCAAACTTTATATCTAATGTAAATATAAATTGCAATACAAAAGTTATTGTCATCAAGCACGATTCAATCTTTTAAATTAAAATTATTATTATCATTATTTATATTCCTGATTGTTTTGATAATATTTTTGAAAAATTACTACCATTGGAAGTAATTTTAAGTTTCTAGTTAATAATAAAATAACATAAATTTTCTTGTAATTTTGATTTATGATATGATTTGCACTAATTGTGAAATTATGATACAAATTAATGAAAAAAATAGGGTACAGTTTTAAAAACTTTGAAGGATTGAAATATGAATAAAGGCAAAAAAATTTCAATAAACACAAAGTAAAACATTAATGCTTTCTAATAATAGTTTATATTGAATACTAGGGCCTCACTTAGTGGGAAAAAAAAAATCCATTGATTGTGATGGAAAAGTAAATTATTTTGTGTGAGACAAAGGCTTATCGTCTTTTGTTTTAGCAATTAGACACACATCTCGTCTGTCATCTTCATATAGATTTTTAGGTTTCTTTTATTTACCTTTTTTAAAGGTCAACTACTCTTAGAAGCATCCTAACTTTCTTTTGGAATAATCTGTTTGTTCATTGGATCCACATAAATTGTCAATATTTGCTTTGGTTTATTATTTAATTTATTTTTAACTTTCATCTTTCATTTTTGTATAGATGTTCCACCTAAGAAAACTTTATGACTATATTTGGTATAATTAATATATGAAATTTTATATTAACACCTGTTGGTTCAAATAGTAAATAATAAAGAGTTTGTTCTCTTTAAATAAAATTTTGAATTTAAATCTTGTGAATAGAAAAAATAGGCATTAAAGAACTTTATCTTTTATAAATTTTACTTTACTCAAATTCGATATTGAATAATTTCAAAAAAAAAAATATAAAGTATTGTTGGATATGTGCAAGACAATAACCTTTTCTTGATCTTATTTGAGCAAGGTTTTTTCTTTTTTTCTCTTTTTTTATCTCTTATGTAGAGTTATAAATTAATTATTATTACGTATTGGATTTGTGGGTTAAAAAAATAAAGAGAAAAAAAATATTAATATAATTATTTTATTTTAATTATGATTATAATAATATTTTTTAATTTTAATATTGATTAATTTCTTTTAAATAAATTGTAATTAAAATTATAAATTATGATAAAATTGGTAAAATTAAACATTCTAAAAAAAATTATAAAAATATGTAGACTTTAATTTTTTCGAGTGATTAGCTAAGCCAATCATTAACCACATAATTGCTAAAATGCTAATAAACAGCTGTTTAATTTATAATTTATAAGGAAAATAATGCTCGCAAGCATGTTACAAATAAATTGATTAATCATAACCAGACAAACTATATTTATAATAATAGGACACCAAAAAAGTTTCTGACTTTGTCAATCCAAATCAAGGACGTGTGTGATTAATAACTAATAAATTATATAGTAGTATGCAATAATTTCATATATAATTAAATCTCTCTTCAATTGTAATTTTTATTTTTTGATTCATCAGTCTGAATTTAAATTTGAGGATAAGAATAAGGTTTACTTCTTCCTAATCCAACCTATTTTATAAGAAATTATGTGTTAATACCGTTAGTTTCAATTGAAATGACAAACTATTTAAATATCAATACTTTTCACTTTTATTTTATTTTAAAAAATTATATTTATAGTAAATATATTATGTATTTTTTTCAAAATCTCTAGTGGCAATAATCACTACAAAGGTGATTTCCAAATAAAAATTTACTGGTCCAAAGAAATTTATTGATCCAAATGACAAGTGTAATTTACTAAATTTTTTCCAAATTTTTGAAAATCACCTTTATAGTGAAATTTATTGGTCCAAATTTATGTAAATTTTAATATTTTTTTTTGGGAAAAATGCAAAATAAATTTATTATAAAGTTGATTTCTAAAAAATTTAAAAATGATAAGTATTAATATTTAAATGATCAGTCATTCTAGTACGACATGGTGTTAATATATAATTTTACTTTGGACTAAGAATATTATGAGTAAGTATTTATATAGTCTTGCTAATTATTGTGATTTTTTGATTGAATAATAAATTTAAATTCAAACTTTGAGATTTTTAATGCTAAAAATAAGAAAGGTTTCTAGGGACGGCAATGGGATGAGGAATCCCAGTTCTCTGTGAGAATTTGCCTCGAATGGGATGAAGATTTTCCGATTTGTCTCTCCATGGGGCCGGGGATGAGAAATTTTTTTTCCCGTTAGCGGGAATGAGAAGTGTATTTCCCACCCCAGTGGGGACCCGTTATTTTAGTTAATTATTATATTTATTTAATTATTTCTTATATAAAATTATATTAATTAATAACATATATATATAAGGAATAATTTGTTCAAATAATAATTCTTATGAGGTTATTGGAATTTATTGAAAGCACTTATTAGATTAAATTTGTTTAAGTGCTCATACTTTAATGTATGCTGAATTTTTAATATTTTATTAAAAAATATTACTGAATATTTTTAATGTATTAAAATATTTATATTTTAATTATATTTGATTAATGTTTTGTGTGTTTGAATTTATTAATATTTTTTAAATAAATTTTTTCATATTTTTAGCTATTATTTATGAATTTTATAAATAAAAACAAATTTAGTAATACAAAATTTAAACAGGAAACGGGGATCCCCACGGGGATGTGGATCTCCGCAGGGATGGGGATGAGAATTAAATTATCCACGTATGTGAAACAGGGATGGGAATGTGGATTCCCGGCTAAGGCGAGGGTGAGGATGGGGATGGTTCCCCCGCCCCGCTACGCCCCATTGCCATCCCTAAATGTTACAGATAATAAGCCTTAAGAAAAAAGAAGAAAAAATAATGTAATAAGAGATTTATTATTATTATTATTATTTTTAAATATAGACATTCCTCAACAATTCATGGCAACAGTTCATGAGGATAATATTTAATAGTACATGTTGTTTGATTGGAGAGTTGGGTGGAAGTGGATGGGTTGGGAAATTCTTTTGGATCATGATAACATGATTGTGATTTTTTTATACATTTTTCCATATAAATGAAGAAAAATGCAAATTCGTCCTCTACAAGAACATTCCTTTCAGGTGAAGCCAGAACCACTAGCTACCTAGCTTCATCACCACATTCCCTTTTTTTTGGCTTTACCAATCCAAATTACTCTTCCAATCTCTGCCATAGGTTTCTTTTTCAACCATTCTTAATTTTTCCCAGGCCTTTTTCTATGGATATAGAAAAAACCAAAAACAAAGATAAATTTATGTTGAAGTTTATGTTTTAGTAGTTTATTGTCTTGTTTTAAATATTTCAGAGTGCATTAAAATCTTGAAACTGAATATGATATTGATAGGCCAATAATACAAGTTTAAAATATTTTTGCGTGATTAAAAAAAAAAAAACATCATTGTAAATCACTTTAATTAATAAATAATAAGATATTATATTTATTTTTAAAATTATAAAATCTTGAATTTAAATCAAAATTAAAACTAAATTTACTAAAATATTAAATCATACATTCTACATACTAAAATATTGAGTTTGAAATATTGAAACATACTTAAATGAATAATTAAAGGGAAATTTATTTTTTAGTTATTGAGATTTAATATAAGTACGAGTGATATCCGTTCGGTTTGAAGAGTTGTTATTAAATCAAACTAATCTTTTTGGTTTAAAATTTTTTAAACTAAACTAAATCATCATTATAATTAAATTGTCGATTTGATTCAGTTTAATTCGATTTAAACACCTTTGATTTGTCAATTCAAATCAAATTTTTTTATAAATCATCATTATTTTATTATAAATTTAGGAAAAAAACAAAGATAAAAAATTAGTAATAAAAAAATTTTAAAATAATTTAATATTATACAATGTAAAACTTATCTATTTCATTAATTATCACACCTAAAATTTGTATTATTTTTCAAGAATTAGATTTTTTTATTTATCTTTAGTTAATTTTTATTTGTTAAAATTATAAATTAATATTAGGTTAAAAAAATATGTGGTTGTATATAAAATAAAATTAAACATATTTAATTATAATAATAGTAAAAAATAATATATATATATAAAACTTCGATTCGGTTCGATTTAAAACTGAAGAAAAAATATTTAAACCGCAAATCAAATCAAACTTTCAATTTATTATATTTTTCAAACCAAATCATACTAAATAAATTATGAATCCATCGATTTCAGTTTGATTTAGTTGGTTTGATTAAGTTTAATCAATTTGATGGATTTGGTTCCCACCCCTAAATATAAGTAATAATTTTGTTCATCCTATATAAGAAATTAATTAAATAATTCTTCATATTTATTTTCATTAACAAATTAATAATCTTTTGCTGTTAGTCAGAACAACTTTTTAATAGTTAAATGAAAATTTAATAGTAAAAGTATTAAACAAATTGTAATACTCTCTATTTGTATTGCTTGTGTTTTATATTTTGATTGATTGTCTTTGAATAGATTTATTTGAGTTGTGATAAATTTAGATTTTTTATTTTGTCCTGTTTTATTTTCTGCTAATTCAATATATTAGAATGTGATTTCTTAAGTATAGATAGCTCTTAGATATAATTTCATATGTTAAGTTGTGTTGGATATGTTTTGGTTAAATTAGGTTGGAGAGATGTTGAGATATACCTCATAGCCTTTATTCACAGGCGTGAAACTTACCTTTATGGGCGTGAGTCAGTATTCACGGGCGTGCAAAAAGTTTATGTCTGAATTTCGGATTTTCATCAAATTGCTTTCACAGGCGTGAAAGATCAACCTTTATGGGCGTGAGTCATTCTTTCACAGGCGTGAAGTGTCGGGTTCTATATATATTTGTTTATTTGTTACTTGTCAAAAAAATTCTCTCTTTCTCTCTTTTCTTTATTTCTCAACTACCAAATCATAAATCCGTCTTATATGTGATTTTAGGACATTAATACCTATATTAATGCTCCATTTTAGAAGGAAAATACTTTGAGAAAGCTATTGAATCATTTCAAGTCAAAATTTCTTCAAAATCTCCATTTGAGGAGAAATAGGTATTTTTTTCATATTTCAATTTATGTTATAATTTAAGGTTATAAGTTGTTAGTATAGTTGTGTATGAATTATGAAGAGTATATTAAATACATTAATAGTTATAAATTTTGGTTGTTGGAAGAATTAGGGCAAATGGTGAATAGTAATGTGAATAACATCAATTATTCTATTTTTCCATAAATTTTTTAAGGAATGGTTAAATTAAGTTTAAGAACTATCTAAATAAGTTTTAGAGAGTTTTAAATTAAGAATTTGTTATGGATAATGTTAGGTAAAGAAAACTCTAAATTTATAAATTTATTAAAATGTGTTAGGCTTGGAGTTTTAAGTGCAATCAAATGAATTTGGAGTTTGATGGTTGGATTTGAGCTTTGGCTTTGTTTGTTGTTTTGTGGAGGTGATTTACGCATATATGTTTTGTATGTATTTGCATATAAATAAATATGATTCTTTCATTAATATTCATTCTGAATATATATATATAATTGTTAAGTTGGTAATTTTTGAACCAACAATATTTGTTATAAATATATCTTTGTTTCCATTGTTATACTTTAGAGTTGGTATTATTACCCCTTTTTTGGAATCAACTATCTATTATAGGATAAACCAATTATTCTGAAAAATGTGCTTAATTATAAGAATCCTTGTTATAACTATTATATATTGAACTTAGTATATCTATAGTTATGACGCCTTCCCTGTGAGGGAAAAATTATAGGACTGTGTGCATCAGTGACTCGACTGATAGCCAAAGTATCAAGGTCCTTTTTAAAGGAGATCAAGTTTCTCTGGGCGTGTGTTAGCGCAAACACATGTATTTTGTAAGGAGATCATAGTACTCTTGTTCTGTTATGAATATCGTTAGACTTTTGTTCTTTTTCTGTTGTTCTGACATTTATATTGCTTACTATATATATATATATATATGCCATTATTTGTAAGCATCTCTGACTTCTGATTCCTAAATTATGTATTATAATATTTGATTTTTTATTCAACTTTTGATATGTGTATAACTTCTGATTTTCTGTATATTCATCTTGTCCTATGTGTTACGAAATTCGTTTGTAATATATATGTATAAGACAACATTTGAACCTCTGATATGATTTTGAACCTCAGGTATGACATATGTAATAATTCATTGAGTTGAATGCTCATCCTTCTTCTGTTATGATTTTCAAATACTAGAGTAGTCGGTCTAGAGACCGAGGATAGAGTTTCTTGACTTCTTTTTCTAATAAGCTATTTGAAAGTATATACTCTGTTTATTTTGAGTACATTTTGGTTATATGATTGAGATGTAATTCTTTTAGAATTCCATAATATTTGAATGGTTGTAATATTATTTTGAATTATCACTTATTTATCTTTGATAGAGGACCCTATTTGCTTTTAATTCATGATAAACAAGTTGATTACATCTTAGGTGATATATCATATGTTGATGATATTTATGATTGTGGATTGTGTATGGTTGTAGTTATTGTTTTTTATTGCCACATGTTAAGTTGATATGTTCTACGAATTTTTGATAATTTTAAATTTACCCATATTCTAATATTGTCGCATTTCGATTTTGGAATGTAACACAAACATTGATTGTAAGGGAAAAAAAAAGATAAAATTTAAATTGATTAGTAATTTTTTAAAATTTATCTAATTAAATTCAAAATTAATTTTGTGACATAGTTAAAACTATTTTCTTTTATTGTTAGGTAGCTGGAACTCAATCTTTGTTTTAATTTTTTTTAGGTGAAAAAATTCAAAAGAATTTATATTTAATTTGGGCTTTTATGCAATAAATAAATAAAAGAAGATAGATTATATTGCATTATACTTTATAACCACATAATTTATAAAAAGATATTTTTTTTTCATTCATTAAACGGAAAATATTGATTATTTTGAATCGAATAATTAATTTGCTAATGGAATAAATGTGAGGAATCTTATTTATTTAATTTCTCAAAAAAGATGAATGAAACTCTCATTTAGATTAAATAATAATGTATCCATAATTAAATTGATTTTTTTTTTTTAGGAAAAGAGGAACTTAATTCATTTTAATATCGTCAAGTATAATGAAATTTGAAAATTTTTTAATTTTTATTGAAAAAATTAATCAAGTACTTATGTTTGTAAGGAAAATTATATAAATATATGATTTTTTAATTTTTAATTTCTATTTTTACAGTTTTTTTTTTCTTTTTACTTTCACCTTTATATATATATATATATATATATATATATATATATATATATATATATATATATATATATATATATATATATTAAAATAAAAATATAAAAAAAAATTTTTATATATAAAATAAAAAAATTAAAT
>CANXYC011249754.1:0-41712 GCA_948193065.1 Aleurites moluccanus | reverse complement strand
AACAAGAGAAAGATATGGAATGATATAGAAGGATGTGTTTGATTTCATTTGATTATATGAATGAGTATGGAAATTTTATGGTAAAAGGCGATGTTATAATCTATTTGGCATTAATGAGAATTGTGATATGTGAGTTCTACGGGTTTATGATGGCCTTAAGCCTACCCTTTCCCTAGGACCGTCGCACCACCAGAGTTGGGGTGTGACATTTTAGCAAAGCCAATTTAGAATGGAATAAAAGTCCAAAGTTGAAGGATTCAATAATTTCAATGGAGTAAGATAAAACATTGATATATGTACATTTCTCTCCTCGCTGAGAACTTCCTATTGCACTTTACTTATTCTTTTCATTTTCAATTCTATTTCTTTGGCTCATTGCTCACATGCTCATAGTACTCATCACTGTCTTTTATTCATTTTTTACTCTACATATTCAATTAATTTCTATTTAGATACTATTTAACATAAAATTAAATTAATTACACTTATATTTAAGAACTTCCTAAATTTTTCAAATCAATAAGGTTTACACTTGTATGTATTCTGAAATTCCTGTATTGATATATATAAGATTTGTTATGAAATGTTTGTTTTGGAAGTGAGATTTATTTGTTTTGATTTGAATTTCAGAGTTTGTGTTTGTGCATAATTTTATGAATCTATGTTCAAGGTTTTAAAGAAAAAATTTGGGATATGTTATAGTCTCATGTGTTTAGTTTAAGTGGAAGAAAAAATCGAGAAATTTAGACTTCTGTAGCTCAAGATAGAGCTGATTTAGCATGTACTACTGAAGTAAATTTTTCAGCTTCTGTCGTGAACAATAACTGTGAACAGTAACTGTGAATAGTACAATTGAACAATAACCATGAATAGTTCATGTGAACAGTAACCGTGAACAGTATCGTGAACAGTAAACTCGGGGTTTATTTTTTGGCAATAGCTTTCTTTCTTCCTTTTCCTCTTCTTTCTTTCTTTCTTCTCTCTTCTTTTTCATTTCCTATTTCTCTCAACCATAAGTCATTTTTCTTCATTTCTAAAATTTTAGTACTCCAATTAAGCCTTATTAATACTAAAAAACACAAATTAAAGACTATAAGAATATCAATCCAAGCCAAATTCTCAAAATTTCTTTGGAGGAGAAAATAAGGTAATTTTCTCAAATCATCTCTCTAGCTTGAGTTAAGTTCTTTGTTAGCTAGAATAATTATTTTTAAGTTGTGGGTGATCTTTTGTGAGCATTAATGGCTAATAATTATGGTTAGATTTAATAATATGAAGATTTATGATTTTTAGATGAATAGTGATGTGAATAGTAAATTTTCTCTATAACTATTATTCATCATCTATTAATGGTTAAATTAATACTAGAATTTATTTATAAAGACTCTAAGAAGCTTAGAATTTATGGAGGATTATTTTATGTGATTGTTTTGAGAAAATCCTATATTTTGGAATTTTGGAAATTTTTATTTAGGAGAAGAGAACTCAAGGAATTAAGGATCTTTTGGATTTGAGCAAGAGTTGAGTTTGACTAGAAAGCTTTTTAGTGCTAATAGATAAGTGTGGATTTCGTTTCATGTGTATGATTCTCCATATGAGAATTTTTGCTAAAGTATATTATATTCATATATATACGTATATATTATTTATGAATTCAATTTATTGAAACCCTCCTTAAATAGAATCTTTGAATATTAATAATGACTTGGTTATTTTCCTTAGACCAAGTTCATTAATAAGTCTTTGTTATACATAATATAATATGTTATTTATATGTTATGATCTCTTGATCACTTTTAATTATACCAAGTTCATTAATAAGTTTTTGTTATACATAATATAATATGTTATTTATATGTTATGATCTCTTGATCACTTTTAATTATTGTTGAATCAATACTTGATATATATATCACGGAGCATACATTATAGAACGTTTTTCTCAATGAGAGTTAATTCATTGGTCCAATATGCACAGAGGAAACCTGGCTGATAGGGTATAGTATCAGTGTTCCACCTAGAAGGGATCACGAGCTCCAGACATATGCCTACGCAAGCATATATACCACGTGAAGGTAGCAAGGCTATCTAAACATTATGATATGATATCAGTTCTATATTATGTTTATTTGATAATGTCATTCTTTATAGGCATTTATGTTCTTAAAAATAATCATGATTTGATATTCATATATGTATTATGAAATGATTGGATAGTACTACCATTTGTAAGCACTTATGATATTAATGTATATGTTAAGATTTCTTTCTAGTACCCTGATACATGTTCAAGATTTGCTATTTAAGTATTCTATATATGTTATTCATTCTGATTGTTCACATCTTACTGAGTTGAAGGCTCACCACTCTTGTGTGGATTTCAGGTTCTAATTTATTTTGAGAGAGAGTTAATCCTGAAGACAGAGCTTCTTGATTTCCTACTCCACAAGAAGACTCTTTTATGTAATATTTTTAGATAGTAGTTGAATTATATATATATATATATATATATATATATATATATATATATATATATATATATAGATATATATTCATGTTTATGAGAAGTATACTCTTAGAAGCTCCGTAGATATATGTGATGTTGCTTATTTTTTTTATTGCCATGGATGGCATTGTAGACTTTTTCTTGTTTCATATTGATGTTAGAATTATCTTTTGATCGGTAAAAAATAAGAGAAAATGTCATATCAGTTTGATGAGATATATATGATATGGATATTTGGCATGATGCTAGTATGTGTTGTATGTTTGATTGTTTCATATTGATGTTAGAATTATCTTTTGATCGGTAAAAAATAAGAAGAAATGTCATATCAGTTTGATGAGATATATAAGATATGGATGTTTGGCATGATACTAGTATGTGTTGTATGTTTGATCCAGATTAGCTAAGGGTTTTACGGGTGTACGGTGGGTTTATGCCTACCTTTGCCCTAAGACCGTCACACTAGTGATTTTGGGGTGTGACAGATGGGTCATGAAGCTTATTTATTTTTTGTGGTTTTGTTGCAAAGTGATGATATTTATCATGCTGCTGACTAACCCATTGGACTTCCTCACTTCCAGTCCATTTGCAAAACGCCCGGTCACACATTGTATATATACTACTTTGTTTGCAATGAAATTTCTGATGCGGGATAACGAAAATTTGGCACCACCCCCTTTCGTTCTTTCTGCTCCATTTTTGTTTTTTCCATTCTGCATCTCTTAGTTTCTTTATATATATATATAAATTTTATATCTATAAATATAAATAATTAAATTTATTAAATTATAAAATAAAAATATCTAAATTAATAAAAATTTGAATCATTATAATATGTAATATTAATTATAATACTAATAGCAATATATTTCTAATTAAATTGAATTAAAAGTTTAAAATTAACTAAATTAATTAAATGAAAGTATTTTTATTTAGTTAAATTAAATTAATTAAATTTGATTTATTTATTAAAGGTAATTTAACAATTTAGTTATTTAAAACCTATTAATGGAAATTTTCTTTGTAGATAATAAATATTTAATTATATAGTTATTTTATTATTTAATTTTAGTTATATGTGCATTATATTTATTTTGAAAATATAAATAATAAATGTCAAATTATATAGTAAAATTTATATTTTTATAACATATAATATTAATTTAATTAATTTTGATTTTATCTCGGTTTGATCGATTCAATCCTAGTCGAACTTCTAATCCTCTGACCCTCTGTTTTCACTAATTTTTTATCGAACCGAATATGAGAATATTGATTAAAACTATTAAATAATTTTTAAAATGGTTCACAGGGTTAAAATAGTAATTTGCATATCATTCAGATGTTCTAAACATAAATGTTATTAAATAGTTTTTTTTTTTTTTTCATTCAGCTAATAACCATTCATACCTTTAAACTATTCAGATTTCTTAATAGTTCAACTTTTAATTATTTAGTTTTATCAAACAACATCTAAAATATAAAAAGTTGGAGAGTAATGTCTTAACTATATGTATATAAAATAGTTTTGCAAGATCTTAAGTGTGTATGAAGATATTGTTCATTAAGTAGACCTGGTTAATGCTGTTAATCCTGCAAGAAGTCTAAATTTGTCTATTTATTTTGATAACCTAGAAGTCGAATTAGATAAAGTATAAAATGTGAAAAATTTTCATTTATGTGTGAAATATAGTCTTAAAGTAAAACTGGCTCAAATAGTACTTGCACAAAAATAGAGTAGAATTTAAAAATGTACCATAAATTGTGTAGTGTGTATCTTGAGTTAAATTTTGGATATGTTGAAGTTTCATGTGTCTAGTTTATGTAGGAAAAATAATTGATGTGGTTGGGTAATATATCCCGAAATTTAGGTAGTTGAAGAGTTAAGCCAGTGATATTGCAATATAAGTATAACAAAGTCTAATTGTCTTACAAGAGCATAAATGCATATATACTAAAATTCTTAATTTCAATCATGTGTTTCAATAACTAATTAAATTAACTAGTAATGTAAGAGATGGTTATGAATATAAACAAATATAGTTTAAGTAAAATAATTTGATTTATATTTCCAAGATTTAGACATGTTCTCTGAATAGTAGGAACAACATCATATGAAATGGAAGAAAAGGAACATTTTATCACATCCCCCATTTCAGGAAATGTAACGGTCTTAGGTATAGGTAAGTATAAGACTCCATAAATCCGTAGAACTTATATGCATTAATTTTTACAAAAATTTCACTATAACTTCCACGTATTTTCATGCTAATACCCAAGACCCATGTCCCTTTCTTCATTAATTTCAATAGCACAACCTGCAGAAGAAATAACACTTTTATATCTCCATCCTTAACCCCCGAATCTACCACATAGCAAGCAATTTTATTTCAACACTTCAATATATATTAAACCATAATCATTTATCTATTCTTACTACTTATAGCATATTGTATATTTTACATTGAGTTAGATAAAACTGTTCATAATTATATATATTAAATTATTACTACCATGACAATCCAACAACTATTAACCATGGAGCTCTATTGAATATTAACAAAAGGAATTTACATAGATAAAAGGGGTTTCCAACTCTAGAGGACAATATATTTAGAATAGCAACTATCTACTGATCCTTGAAAAAAAAAATGCAAACCACAAATATGTGAGATAATACTCAGTGCATAACATATATAACACCCCCTGGTAAGGTTAAGTTATTAGGAAAAATAAAACAAAGTAACAATAAGTGAATAAAAAGGGATACAAATTAATATAAATAATAATCATATCATTAAATGAGAATATAGCCACTGAAATCCAATTATGGTAGCATTTATGTCAAGATGGTTCTCAAATAAACAAAATGATTAAAATGATAATTATTCACATAGAACTTGTTTCAAATAAGTATATTGAGTCAAATGCTCATATAGCAATGACAAATAGCAAAATTCATTGAAATATAGATAGAGGCTACAGTCCGGTAGCATGTCTTTCACTGAAGTCATACGGTTGATCAGACCACATGGCTATGACCATAACCCTCTCCTAGCTGGGGTATCATTGAAAATATTGTGCACAATGACCGATGTAAAAATATCTACTCCATCGAAAAAGTAGTTTTGTCATTGTTCACATATAGGGTGTATAGCAATATCAATCTCAATAGTCAATGAAGGTTTCACTTTTATGAATTTCATAAGCAAAAAAAATGTCAATGGTGAATCAAACAATTATAGAACATTTAATGAGAAGGTTTGGGTTAAACAATGATATTTCAAGAATGATAAGAATTGAACAAAATATAGCAAGTATGATTTTGGTCCAAAATAAGCAATGTGATTCCAATGGCTACCATTAATGTCTATATGATAATTAATTCATATTTAAGGTCAAGTGATAAGGTTATAATGTAAAAATGGCTAATCTTATCCATATAACAAAAATTGGATAACATCTAAGAATACAAAGAATTTAGAATTCCAATGATACAAAGATGCCTATGACCTTGAAGGGTTCAATTAATGAATTTAGAGAGCAATAAATAGTAATAGCAATATAAATATGAGATACATAAAGTTTGGCCCACGGCAAAGACAATGAGCTTGAAAGATTAATAACCAATATAGGGTCAAATAAATTAAGATGATATATATGTTACTCACCTTTAAAAACAAAAATCAAAATGAACTTCTTTATCTAGCACAAGTAAAAAGGGTGATCATATGATTTCCCATCATCCTTTTCATTTCCCTTATTCTTGGAAGCTATAACAAATATAAGTTCAATTTAGAGTCCTACTCCTCACAAAATTGTATTAAATAAACTTGATACAAAAAATTCTTAAAAATTTCTTAATTTTTATGGTTTCCTCTAAACATTTGTCTCTAGCAGCCTTGACTAATATGGTCATATCTTGAGTTTCCCTTATCCAATTATTATAATTATTTTTTAAAGTGAAACTAAATATATAGACCCCAACATATCCAAAATTTAGACAATTCTGGGTATCACATGATTTATAGTGAATTTCTAAACCTTGTCCTACAACCTTGCCTATTATCCTGAAATTTCCATCCGTCAGAACCTATTGTTTTCATTGCAACCCATTCTATACATATCTAAGTCCCATTCTGTTTTAACATAAATTTACCTAAGATATAAGGGAACAACTTTCATGTTTTGAGATTTTCCTAATTCAGATATTAAGGCTTTCAAATTTACAGAATACAGGGGTTTCACAATTTATGGTTCAATTCTGAGTTAGTATCACTTATGATAACATATCGCTTTAGTCACTTGGTATTTTGCAGAGATTTTCCAGGATCACTTAACTAAGATATATATCTACAACTTTTATGTTTTATGCATTTGCAAATTTCCTCATTAAGGTCACGAGATGACTGTTCTAATGCTTTGTTAAGTTTTAGGAATTTTACAATTTTTAGAATTTCAGAATTTTTCTACTACCTATATGCTTTTCTAACTTCATTCTAACTTCTATTAATTTGTTTACTTAAAATTTCTTACATAACATAAGCTTACCCAAACTCTAGTTCAATTATCTATTAATTTATATAAGTAATAATTTTATTTTAATTTGAACACGTGAATAGCTGGATTAAAAAAAGGAAATTACCTTGTGTTTGGTGAAGTCCTTCAAACTTCCTTGAACTCTATTACAAGCAATCCTTCCTTACTTTGCTCCCTTCAATATTTTAGCTCTATAAATACCTTATTTTCATCACTAACTACTCTAGGATTGTAGCTAATTTGATTAGATGATGGAAAGGGTAAAGATTTGGAGACTACAATTGAAGACCTTAGTGGAGCTTGGTTGGATAGTATGGCTACAACCAAAATGGGTGCACAAAATATTTCTTTTCATTTTCTTTTATAGAGTTTTATTTAATTTTTGAGCCAATAAGTGAATTAAGAAATAATTAAAAGAAATTAAATTAAATTGATTTATAACATAAGCATGATGATGTCATAAATCACATTTAAATTAATTCCATTTTTTGTGGTAATTTATTTACACAAATGGAAGAACATAAATTATTCATAAGGAAGCTTGGTGTTAGAAGCTCTATTTGGCCAACTATTATTGGCAAAGAATTTGACTTTTCGTGTCACTTAATTATGCTTAATTAACTTAATTAATCTTGATTTTGCTAATTATTACAATTTTATCATTTTCCTTATATTTGTTTCATCTCACTCACTTCCATTGAATTATTCGACACCTTGTAATTATTCTATTCTCCTTGACATATTTTTATTCTAGTCATTATTACTTAGGTTGATGTAGGAAAAAGAAAATCATACATTGGATTTTTCTACAATTTATAAAAAATCTTTTTCTAGGTGTGGTTCAGATTAAGTTTTCCTTTAAATAATATTTGAGTTGTCTTCACTTGTTATTCATCTAATTCTTCCTATTTTATTGGTTACTATAATTCCCTAGAATGTCCTAGGATTCTATTTAAGTTATCCCTAATCACTTATAGCACATCTACTTTTAAAAAAAAAAAAAAAATCACCTAATTAATGTTTTCAAAGCTCTTTCTTAAAATCGCCTATGAAACAATGGTTGGGTTATTACACATTCTTTTTGGCACCTTTCCTTCAATTCCTTCTAAAATCAACAAAACTTAGACATCAGTGGTACATTAAATTTAAGGAATATTTTATCTAATAAAGCATAGACGTCAATAGCTCAACTTGTATGCAATAAAACTCAACATAGAGGTGACATTGATTCAGTTTATATGATTTGAAGGATTTTACCAATCCTTTCAGTTCAAAAAATTCTAAAACCAAAACATAACAAACCATCATTATAGTCAAATTGTTGTTTTGATTCGATTTATTGATTTCAAATGAAAAATATTTTTTTTATAAATCATCATTATTTTATTATAAATTTAGAAAAGAATACCAACAAAATGTCGATAATAAAAAACTTTCGAAAATAGTTCAATGTATAACACAAAACTTGTTTATTCCATTAATTAGTACACCCAAAATTTATTTTTTTTCGTAAGCATTAGACTCTTTATTTATTTATTTTTAGTTAATTTTCATGAGTAATTTATTTTTTAAAAAATTTTAAATTAATATTAGTATAAAAAAATATTTGGGTGTATATAAAATAAAACCAAATATATTTAATTTTAATAATAATGAAAAGCAATATATATATATATATATATATTATTTTTCAAACTGAAACTAAATCAAATAGACGTGAAATCATTGGTTCGATTTGATCGGTTTGGCTTTCATCCCTAACTCAGTATTTGCTTTGGAGAAAGAAACAAAGAAAATATACATTAAAAAATAAAAAAAAAAGAATTCCAAACTTGAAAAGCTTCAACGAGTTGAGATACAAAAATAGTGATGATAAGGATAACAAATTCTGTAGAAGGGTGAAAATTGCATAATTAAAGGACTTCCTATTCTAGGCCTCCATAAACTACTTAGAAAAAAAAAAAGCAAGATTGAAGAGAATTATCAAAACTCATAAAGTAATACTCAAAATTCCTGGAGAGAATTGTCGTCTTCCTTTATTATGATTTGGTTCTCACAATTAACAGGAAGTTTATTGCTCTTTAACTTGGTTGAATTCCTCAAGTCTTATATGAAGTTTGATGAATAGTTGACTACATATTTCAAGAGATGTCTAGGGCTTGCACATAAGATAGATAACATTACCTAAAGGTCTCATGTAAACACCATCCTCACGGAGCTTTTGAAGAAGAGAATGTGCAGATAGTGATGCATCTGTCCAAAATCAACCACTGTGTCAGGCACTTATATCAAACTAAGCACCAAATCACATGCATAAATGCTTGGAGAGGAATCATTATCACTAAAGCTCCCTGAAGTTAACAACTTGTTGCAAAAAGGATATGGCATTACAAACCAAAAAGAATTCACCGTGTGCACATTAGAATATATAACCATAAGGAAGCATAAATAATAGAAACAAGAATCAATTCCTGGTATTACATGCCCAATATATGCTATACCTAAAATTGCCTGTAATAGTTTAATAGTGAAATCAACCATTTATTTAGATTTTGATATTCACTTATTGGCATCACTCCTCAACCATCATATCAACTATATCTATCAAACATTGGGCTATGCTAGTATAAATACATGTGTGTGTGTGTGTGTGTGTGTGTGTGTGTGTGTGTGTGTGTGTGTGTGTACGTATATGTGAGCGTGCATGAACATGTATCATTTTAACTATATTGCTCTTCAAGTGAAGGCAAATCTCAAGCCCAGCCACTTAGGATGCACTCCTTAACCAAGCTTGGGAACAAAATACATTGCCCAAACCCCATTTTTCTACAGCTTGGACCTAGCACGTTGTCACCAAATTAGAATCTATTACTAAAGGACACAAATGGCTCATCATTTGATAGAGAGAACATGTTGCGAAAGGACAATCAGTGTGTGGTAGCAAGAATATAATATTTAATTATATAAATCCAAATATATGATCTTGTTTTGCTCAAATTAACCACAAGTTCTAGGATTATAATGAAAACAACTAATTATTGTTACTTTGTTGAACGAAAGGCATTATAGATCATGATCCTACTCAACTCAGAAAATAGCTTAAGCCTTTTGTTCCATTACTCCTAATACCACAATATTAACAAAAACAAATAGAAAAATGGATATGAACAACATAAACTAAGAAGTTCAAATAATAATAATAATAAAAAAAAGATAACTAAATCAGATCCTAGTTCGAATGGAAAAACACTAACAAAATATATTCATCTAAATAAGGATTTATAAATTTTATCAAATGCTTCTAGCAAATTTGTTAAAATTTTGTCCCTTGCTCAAAATATATATATTTTTTTATAAAAATGAAAATTAAATTAAGATAAATAATTTTAAAAATTCGACAATAAAGTGAAAAAGAAGGGAGAAGAAAAGTGTACCGGGATGAAACCGTGATTCATGATTTTATAGGTTCAACAATTCCATGCACAGTTAACAAAAAAATAAAATTGATAAAATTAAAAAATTACTATTTCATCCTGGAAATTTGTTTTTAAGAAACTAATTAAATAAGTACTCAATTTTACCTTTGTCAGCCTTATTAGTCTTTTTGTCTATTTCTTCTACATTGTTTTAGTCAACTTAAAAGATTATATATATATATACACACTATTATTTTTACTATCTAAAATACCATTTTCCAATTTTCACTCCTATCCCTGTTTTTCCTACTCCCATTTCCCCATCTCCATTATAGCTTTCCACTGGCAAAATAATGAAGCAAGCATCGGAATTTGACATTTGAATTCATATATTGTGAGGTGTTTACCTACATGATTTAATACTTGTCACAAATTGCATTTGAAATGAGAACAATAAAAAAGAATGGTATTTTATCCAGCAACCAACTTACCACTATTTAAGAAAACAAAGCATTTTGTGTTGTTAACTCAGGCACTGGCCACTAGACAATCCAAGTGTTGTGGGTGAAGACATTATATGAATATTTGAATTTGCTTAGTAGTAACGTGATGAATCCTTTCCATGGAAAACATGGTTGTAAATGTTAAACACATTCCAAGAAACAATAAAGCCATCTTCATCACGATGATCAAAGGGGTTTGCATGTGATTTGTTATTGGTGTTTTGTCTATGGAAAAACAATTAAATGTAACACACTAGGAAATGTTATAATAACACCTAGGAAAATATCATAAGAACACTTAGGAAACTTCTACATGATAATTTGATTTTTTAACAAAATCTTAAGAGTTCTATTCTTATAATAACCTAGTATATCTTAAATTATGTGCTTAAATAATCTAATACAAATAAATTTGAGTAAATATGATATTAAAAGTATGATAGAATAATACAATATTAAAAGTGTGATAGAATATAAGAGTAAAAATGTGTAGAAATTAGTGTATAACTAAAGGATGGCAAAATGATAAATAAGTAAAAAAGACAAGGGTAAAATTGAAATTTCATAAAAGTGGTGGGACCCACACCTTAAGATAATTCTAATACAAATAAAAATCTTGGAAGTCTCTAACTTCTTCATTTTCCTACTTTGGTCGAACCACCCTAACCCCTCCCTTCTTCATTTTTCTTTCAAAACTTTCTCCGAAATTCAATACTTCACGAACCCTAAAACTAAATTTCTTGAATTCAGCATCCATTTTCAAGCTAAGATAAACAATTGAAGCATAAAAAAGGTATTAAAGTTTAAGGAAAAGGAAGAGTTTACCTTTAGGAGTTCAATTGGGTTTCATCACATAAGTTGAGGTAAATTCATTCTTATAATTTCCATTCAATTTTTATGACTTATATGTAGAGATTAATTAATTTTTATTTTTATTTTTATTTTTTATTTTTTGAGGAAAAGGATTTAACTTAAATAATGGTTGATGTGTAAATTAAACATTAGGATTTTAAAGAAGTAAACCCTAGAATTAGGGTTAATGTGAAACTATCTTAATTAGGGTTCTAAAACTAAAATTTAATGTTATGTAAGTTCTAAACCATATTTAGTTGAATTTGTAGCATCTAACAGAGGTAGCAAAAATGGTATAGATGATGATGGACCATACATATGCTTACTTTAGTCGTTGAGCTAAAAGCTTTGATTTGGCTTTCAAAGAATTAAGATGAGTAGTAAATATGTTATTATGCTTGGATTTGAATTCAGTTTTGATTGTTTGTTAGTTATTCTTTATGTTTCCACCTTGGCCAAACCCAATAGCAGATATCCTTTGATGTTTATAGCTTGGTAGAACTTAATCCCTCATCCAAATTTTGTTTTTTGTTAATTTGGTTGTGGTTATTTTCATGTAAATTAATTGCCTTATGGATTTCTTTGATGGTTGAACCCATGCCCACTTGAACATCATTATGTGATTGTTACTTTGAATAACATCAATTGTATGATAAAATATCTCAATGAATCAAATCTAATACCCATCAAGTGTTCGATAAAATGTCTAAATGATCTAACTCTTATGCTTACCAAGTGTTCAATGAAATGCCTAAGTGAACTGAATTTAGTACCACAAAATATGTGTTGTTCATGCCAATTTCCTTTCTTGGTCGAACCTATCCACCTTGATTCCACATTGTTCAATTATTAATAATTCCTTTATTTTTTATTGATATTGATTACATAAATCATTGTTTCTTTGATTATCCAAAGAGCTTACTTGAAAATGTCCATTTATTGATATTATCATTAGATATATTTTATGAGAATTGAAGCTCCATATGTGATAGATGAGATGAGATGACATAACTACCCAACTGATGGGGTAGGAGTAAATACATCAACATTGTGCACAATGATTTAAAGGGACCCTTGCTAGGAAGTTGTAATGTCATAGCCATAATGTATGATCAACCTTATGTTATTTAAAAGAGTATGATATGGGGATATATAGCATTATACTTCTAGTCCATAATATATTTCTGTTTTGCATCTCTACTATGGAATCCATTAATTGTTCTATATACTTATTGATCTCCTTAATGCCATTCATTGCCATATATTTTATTGTTTATGTATATTGGATGATATATTTGTTCTTTATTTACTATTGAATATGAACAACGAACAATTCTTGTGACCTAATCCTAAACTACTTAGTCTCACAAGTATGGTAACATATTTTCTCAAGTCCTAATTTTGGGGCATGACGGTCTTAGAATGTGGGAATAGCTTAAGGCTACCAATACCAGCAGATCCCCCTACATATAACCTATTATCATTCCCTGTTATCATTGCCTTATAATCAATATCCTCAATTTATTAGTCATCACCTATGATAATAATGCTATACTTATCATCTCATCTCATTTATCAGTCATTATTACTGAATCTCATCATGCCATAATACATCATAAACTTTAGATAAAAATAATATTTATTATTTATACATCATTAACTCATCTATATACAGTATCATGGGGCTTCTATGAATACAAAGAAAAACATAATCTTTGACAATTACATTGAAATAGATAGTCTGGTCCCAGCTGAAGAAGGAAATCTGGGAACCCCTTACTCCTGACCTGAAAATGTTAAACCACTGAAATGGTGAGTATAAATATACTCAGTGAGTCAAATATATATTACCATACACTTGGCTAGGTAGATATCAATTGATAATTGATAAACAATGAATGGTTCTATGAATAGTACACCAAATGGCCAAATCAAGGAAAATGGATATGGAAATCAAATAAGGATGTATAAACACAACAATGGAGCAAAGTACTCAACAATGGTCATGGTTGAACAATCACTCTGAATAGAAGGATCAAATAAAATCAATAAGCAAATAGAACAATATAATCATGTAGATATAATAAATAATGGGCCTTGACGCTTATCATTTCTCATTACTACCAATAGAATTACATAAGGCATGCCAATACCTTATGGCTAGGACTTATCCTTCCCAGCTAGGGTTACAATGTTCATTATGCACAATAGCGATGGTACTTATCTACTACCCTATCAGTAAGGTAGCTTTATTATATTAACACATATAAAGGTAGAAAGAACTCATATCAAATGCCAAATGGCCAATGAAAACAATAAGATACAATAGCATTCTCAATGAACTCATATGGGTGTCAAAAGGCCAATAAAAATATTTTAGTGTAATAACACTTTCAATGAACTCATTTGTTTCTTTCAATCAGTCAATATCAATATAGTTCAATGAATAAGTCTTAGGATCACCAAATGACAAGGAAAATAGCATGGAACTCAAATTTGAGCTAGGAACAAGTTTTCAAAAAGGGTCAATTTTGCTGGCGAGAAAGCTAGTCACCCGCGTTGGTGACAATTACATTCAATTGATAAGCTAGTGAAATTTACAAAGGGCATTTCAGCGAACACTTGATGTGCAACTTTCAAACTTTATCTTGAAAGGGTTAAAGGGCTTATACAATAAAACATGGGCTTCACATATCAAATACACAATGCTCTTAATTCAAGAAACATTTCAAATCTCAAATCAAATCAAGGAAGATGGATTAAAAAATGGCTTGAAAATGATCAAAATATCAAAGGAAATGGCCATTAAGGTTTTAGCCAAACATGGTTTAATATCAAAGTTTTCTGAGTATCCATCACACTTGTCAAGTATGCAGGACATCCCTTACGTAAGAGTCTCCTTGCCTTAATAGCAGAAATAAATTTAATTCCTAAATCACTCTTATCACCCTGATACTCAAATTTATCATGCCCCTCTGGTTGAAATTCAAAATAGTCAATTATTGCATGATAAGTGGTTAACCAATCCATTCCTAATATCACATCCAATTCTAGCACAGGAAATTCTACTAAATTAATTGGTAAAATTCTACCCTCTATATTTACTTTACAACCCGGGTATTCATATTTTACCTCTATGCTCTCACCCAAAGAAGTAAATATTTCTAAGGGTATTAACATCAATTGTTTTTCAATTTCCAATTTAGATGCAAATTTGGGTGATACAAAGGAATGTATGGCACCAGAATCAAACAATATTTGTGCTAATTCACATGACAAAAGAATCTTACTTGTTACTGTCTTGCCTGATCTTTGAGCTTCCTGAGCATTAACTGCAAAGACTCGGCCTTGTCCTCTACTAGCTGATGCCTGACCACTAGTCTGTCCCTGTCCTGATTCTCTACCTCTACCTCTGCCTCCTATGTCTCTCTGGTCATTTCTACTCATTTGTACAGTAGGTTGTGAGGCTGCTGTAGTAGTATGTTGTTCTCCCTATATTGGACAATTCTTCACATAGTGACCCTGCTCGTCACATTTTAGGCATGCACCTGTCTTCCTTCTACATTCATCTCCGTGCCTCTTCCCATAGAAATCACATATGGGAATATTAGTTGTCTGCACTGGTGGTCTAGATGACCCTTGTGAAAATCTAGATACAGACTGCCCTAAGATACCTCTACCCTGACCTCCCCTCTGATCACCTGTCTATGGTCTTTGCTCAGTTCTAACTGATGTAGTCTTTGTTTGTCTCTGCTGAGAACTCCCTTCACCTCTTCTCTGTTGTATTGCATTCTCAATTTTTCTTTTATGTTCTCTTTTGATTCTTTCTTCTTTATATTTTTCTTCCATTTGGACTGCTTGATCAACAATCTTGGATAAAGAAGTAAATTCAGTAGATAACAATCCATTATGTAAGGAGGCATGCAATCCCCGTCTAAACCTACTAATCAAGTCTTCTTCAGTAGGTACAATATTGCTAGCATATTTACTCAGCCTGATAAACTCATCAACATACTCTTCTACACTCAAGTTGCCTTATTCCAACTATTCAAACTGAATTATATTTCTTTTTTTAACTCCCTCTGTCAAAAATTCATCCAACAATGCAGCCCTAAACTGTGCCCAAGTCGGTGGTGCATCACTATATAATTATGTCTCAATGTGCCTAGAAAACCAAGTCCAGGCCTTTTCTTTCAACAATAAACCAACAAGCTCCACCGCTCTGACATTTGAGCATGGAAATCTTCTTACTACCTTCTCTATTTGCTCTAGAAAATTAACAACTTCCTCACCTCTTCCACCTTTATATTCTGGCAGACTCAGCTTTAGAAAGTTAAGCATGCTGATTCCACCCTCCTCAATCACTCTGCGACCCTCTTGTACTACTGGTATAACTGGTACAGACCCTATGGTCAGGACCATAACCCTTCCTAGCTAGGGTATCACTGGAATTTCATTATGCACAATGCTGATGGTATTTACCCACTACCCCATCAGTAAGGTAGCTCTGTCATACAAATATTAGAATAGGCTAAAAATAGCAAATAATATACCAAATAGGCAAAAAAATCAACAAGGCTCAATTTCTGTAACTTTAGCCCATTTGAGCAGTTTAGGCAAGTAAACACATATAGGATCATTATCCTTAACAAAGGAACATTATAGCATAGGAAAAATTCCACAAAAGTCATTTAGGATAAAAGTTCAAAATATGTCAAGAAGACACATTTATACTAGTGACAAAGAAAGTCACCCATTTTAGCAAATTTGGTAACAATTGGTTTCTTAAAGAAATTAACAAAGGTCATTTTGTTGAGCACTTGGTGTGCACCACTTAAGGAATAAATAAATATAGTTTTGGGACATATTGATCAAAATCCAAAGTTCACAATTCAAGCCCTAATGGCAACAAACACAAAGACATTATCAAACAGGGTTTATATACATCAATAAATAATACAATCGGAGCTTGAAATCAAGGAAAATTCAGAGGAAACTCATATGAAACACTTTGGACAAAAAGTTGTAGGAATTTAAATGTATTAAAATTGATCAAATAAAGTTTTAAACATGTATAATAATATACGTATAACTCACCAGAACCGACAAATCGATCTTTTACGCGATAAAACGCCTATTTGCCTATAACAGGCAAAAGTAGTGTTCTTTGATTTTCTTCAATTCTACAATCAATTTTACCACATATTTAGCCTTAAATGGATGCTAACTAACATATTTAAACAGTAATTAGAATTATGGAATCCTATACAAAAAATCTATTTCAAACATAAATCTAGTTTTAGGTTTTCTCCAATTTCGATCCAATCTTGAAATCTATTGTTCTAATCTTGTTTATAATCACTTATATAGCTTAAATGAATTAAAAGAATGAAAAAAAAAAAAAAACAACATCTTCACCTGAATTCAAGGTGTGTCCAAAATTAAGGTTGAATGGTTCTTCAATTTCTAGCTTCAATTTCTTGAAATTTTCGATGGAAACTAGCTTAATCAGTAGTTTAACTAAGTTTTTTATCAATTTTGCTTGAAGTTTGGATGAAATTGGTGGAGTTTTGGAGAAGAAGGAGACTGGGCTGTCTTTAATGGTGGAAGGAGGAGAGTTTTCTATTTTATGAAGAATTATATAGAATTTATATGAATTAACTTTCAGTTAATTCGATTTTCCCCCCCGACACTTCTTGTATTCGTATTTTGAACCCGAAACTTATAACTATTTATCTTTTTGTCCCATTTCAATTCTGAAATAATATTTCTTATATTTCTCTAGCTTATGAGTCTAATGGTGATATTAAAAATTTAAAATTTCAAACCCGTTCATTAATCATAATGTAAACATGCTTACCTATTCACCGAGTCGATTTTTGGTGATTTGTCAAATCGCACAAGTATGATGTTCTAATGTCTAAACTAACTTTATTTCTGCTTAGACAACATATATTCAAGGTTATATAAATGAAATTTGAGGGTGTTACAAATGATATATAAATGACTACTTAAACTGTCGGTTTGATAAAAACACTCCTTAAAACTCTAAGTTGTCAAATTAGTCTCACTCATTTTGTTGGACAGCCTAAGCAGTATGAAATAAACTAATCATTTACAACAGAAAATAATATCATATTGATCTGAAATTTTTATGAGACCTATCCAACATATGTACTAAGCTCCATATTAAATTTCATCTAAAATAAGTATCATTTTCCCTATGAATTAAATAAATTACAGTAGCTATAATATTTTATTTTATACATAATTACTCTCTGGTAGTCTTGACAAAATTACATATATCTCTAGCTAAAAGTACCCAATTACTTTAATTCTTTTTTTTTTATTAAACTAGACATATGAGGCTACAACATATCCAAATTTCAGCTTAATATCTTCTTTGTACAATATTTGGTAAATATCTAAAGCTAACCCTATTCCTATGTAAGAGTCAATTTGGGCGGGTTCTATTTATTTTTTACCATCTCACAACATATATATTCAATTAAAAAAATATTTTACATCCATCTAGATAACATATATTGGAACATTTTTCATGTTTTACACTTTGTCAAAATCATTCTTTAAGACCATGAAAATTTTAGTATAAGTTTATGCCATAACATGTGTTTTACATTGAAATTTATTTATAATTACTATTATTAACTCTTAAAGACTAAGAAAGAAAGAAAATAAATAATATTACCTTATTAATTTTGATGTGGCAGAAACCCTAGGTCATTTCCCCTTCAAATTTTGCTTGATTTCTTTAGGAATCTTTGGTGTAGGTTAGGTTAATTCATGGTTTAATTAAGTTTTCTTTAGGTTTTTCTTTGATTTCCTTGTAATTTGAGAGAAATTGAAGAGTAAATTTCGGCCAAGAATGAGGAGGAAGGAGGAGGAGAAGAGAAATAGGAGAAAAAGACAAAATCAAGCCTTTTATACTAATTAAACTTTCCATAATTTAAATTTCCTCCCCGACACTTCACATATTCATATTTTGGACTCATAACTTATAACTATTCACTTTTTTGCCCAATTTCAATTCTTAAATAGTATTCCTCATATTCCTCTAGCTTATAATTCTAATGGTAAATTTAAATACATGCACTTCCAAACTCGCTCGAAAAACGAAGCACCAAGGTGCCAGCTTAACTGTCGGGATTGATTTTTGCGATTTGTCTTAATTTTCACTTATGTTGCTCCTATGATTAAATGAAGTATATTCATACTCAAATGAAGTGTATTAAGGCTCAAATGAATTAAATTTCAGGGTGTTATACTCTACCCCCTTAATAAAATTCGTCCTTGAATTTTAACTATCACGTACCATCAATAGATTATCGATGCAAATTTAGCTCATATGTCTTACTTATTCTTCTATATTCATCTCAATGTTGACTAGTTCATCTATGACATTTCATCTATCGGATCTTTATATCACATACTATCAAATTTAACGATGAACAATCTCGAACGGTGTCTCTTTACAAATCAAATCTTCATCTATCTTGATAGCTTCTCCTGAAATTGGGTTATCAGAGTCTAGTTTCGATCATGTGTTCCTATTTCAGACTAGGTTCACATTATGTTTTATCATTAGTAACTATATCAGGTTAACAAATAACATTTTATCTTTAATCTCTTTATTACAGTTCACATTTTCATTCAGGAACATAGGCGCCGTTAAGGGTATTAGCATCAATTACTTATCCATATTCAATTCTAGACGTAAACACTAGCATAAAAAAATGAACAAACGATACTAGAATCAAATAACATTTACTTTACTTCTTATTGCATTGAAAACATACCCGTAGCAGTTGTGTCAGATCTCTGAGTTTCTTGGCTGTCAATGGCAAATACTCTTCCAAGAACCCTCCCTATTAGTGCTTGACTACTACTTTGACTCTATCACTTGTCACATCCCACTTTTGGGATATGACGGTCCTAGGGCACAGGGAAGGCATAAGGCCACCTATACCCGTAGAACCCCTACTTATCAATTTAAAAAAAAAATTATCAAAGTTTCCCCTATATTTTTCATACTATTCCCAACCTAAAACCGGGTCTTTTAACACAACACAGCTTGTCAAAAAATTATAGTCCCAATAAAACTTCTTATACCTTCAACTCCAATACACCAAAAATGCACATAAACACTTCCATAATTATTCTTATACCCTTCAGTAGATTTATTATAATTTATATTCAATATTTACATTTCAAAGTATTTGTTGATTAAGTGTTTATAAATTTATATAGCAAAATCTAAGCCAAAATCATGGAGCTAAATTTTAGAATTGTTACAGTATCCAAATATCCCAAACCGTATATAGATAATATAGGTTCCCAGCGAGAAGAAGAAAGAGAGTTGGAACCGTCACTATCTAATTCGCTCCAGTAAAAAAAAAAACCATAATGATATGAGTATAACTCAGTGAGTAAAATACATATATCATGCTTATAAGGTCAATTCTTTTCAATAATAAAGAAAGGCTAACAAGATATATTTGAGAATATTGATTTATAAAAAATAGATAGAGATGATGTCAATAAAAAAATATGGAACACATAGGTCATTACTTAATGAATCAGTGAATCAATAATAATAATAATAATAATAATAATAAGTATGATAAAAATTTTTACTCCATATAATCTACATAGAAAATCTGCATATCTCGGTAGCAATCAATCAATTTGAGCATAAGGTTGATTAGACCTTATGGTCAGGACCTTACCCCCTCCTAGCTAGGGTCCGCATAGAATACTCATTGTAGACAATGCCGATGTAGTAAACCCTACCCCATCGGTAGGCTTTTTTGTCATAATCATATCATTATAATAATGGGATTTACATAGAATAACCATATAACAAATAATCACATCTAAGATTCTATATTAATAATCAAGAGTCAATTCGGACAGTTTACACTCATGACTTAATATCTCATAAACCACAAATCCAATTACAAAACCCTTTTACAAGGCTATAGACATAAATGAACATTTTTTTATGTTGAACACTTCTTCTAATTCTATCTCTATTATTATATATAATAAAAATACAGTAGCATTTGTTAGAAAATCTAATTCCAAGTCAGTCACAGTTTTTACTCAATAATTCTTTCCTCACTTCGAATTTTAAAAATTTCTTGTACAAAAATATAATTAATATATTTATCTACAACTTTTATGTTTTGGCCATCCTTAAATTCATTCATTAAAATTTTCGAATACTAGCCATAATTTACTACCTCAAAGTCAAATTTCAAAATCCTTATAAACCCTAGTTTATCTTTACACTTTTAGCTTGATTCAATCAATTATTTACTCAATTAAACTATAACACACTTAATTTCAATTAAAAGTCTAGGATTAGGTATCTGATCTTATGCTTTAGTGATCCTTTTCTTTCTCAAATTTACTTAATATAAGATTTCCATCAATCTCCCTTTAGAAATCTATTATTTTCTCCCTAGCTTTCCTAACTTGAACTATTGATTTTTATGTAAGGAAATATTTTAGCAACTTTGGTTTAATAATATTTTGGCATTGCCTTATAGAAAAATGAGCCTCTTTCCTCCATTTATACACCAAAATCATTGAAAATAATTGAAGACAATAAATAAGAAAATTCTAGATTTGCTGACATGTCAATTTTCAATTGAATATATAAAAAAATCTACAAACATTTTCTTTTTCTTTTTCCACTACTCAGTCGGCCACCACATGCTCAAAATCTAGAATTTTTTATGTAAATGGTGGGTCCCATAATTTTATTTAGTTGCACTTTGGCCCAAAATTTTCCTTATTTTCATTTTGACCTCAAAACTTTCTATAATTTGTTCTGTTTATTCTATTTAAATTCAACCTCAAGTGTGGGGAGTGAAATACCTTATCTTGAGCTATTCTATCATTTAAAAATAGGTATGGGTCAATTCTGAATCTCAAACAGTGAATTTTCATAATTACCCCCAAAGTTGTCATAAATTACGATTTTGCCACTACTCTTATTTTTAGTATTCCAAAATATTTTTTAACTCTTTCTTTTCACTATAATTTCACATAAAATTAACTAATTTAATCCCCCTAAATCTGGATCAAAAATTCTTAAATTAATCGGACTACTATTTCCCTGGCAGTGCAATTAACACCGGTATTTTCCTGGATAATATCACAAAAGTGACCCAGTTGAGGTTCAAAAATTCCTAAGTATTACACTCTACCATTCTCTGTATAATTCAGTAATTAATTGAGCCTATTCATGCTTAAATTAATATCATATCAGTTACTATAATTCATTATATCTATCTACTATCTACTGTCTACTGTTCTATTTGTTGGGGTATTACATGTCTCTATCCTTTGCCTTTACCTCTATTTCCTATATCTCTATCCTCTTTTATATTCATCTGTATTGTAGGCTCTAAAATTAATGTGGTCGTCTACTGTTCAACCCACATTGGACAGTTCTTGATAAAATGCCCTTGTTGGCCACATCTTAAATATACACCAGTCTGTATTCTACACTCTCCACCACGTCTCCTATCATAGTAATAACATACATGAATATTAAATCCAGATGTTGATGATTTCATAATATCCTCAATTTGACTTCTCCTCTGACTATCTATTTGTTGCCTCTGTTCAGTTCTAGTCTTCGTCTCTATGGATTTATACTGTGAACTCCCTTCACCTTTTCTCTGTTGTCCTCCCATTCCACCTTTTCTTTTTTGTTCCATTTTTTTTTATCTTTCTTCATTGTACTTTTCTTCCATTTGAATAGCCTTATCAATAATCTTCATCAATGAAGTGAATTCAGTAGATAACAATGCATTATGCAATGAGGCATATAATCCACACCTGAATCTACTTATCAGGTTTGCTTCTATCGATACAATTCTACTTGCATACTTACTTAGCCTGATAAATTCATTTGCATACTCTTGTACACTGAGACTTTCATGCTCAAATTGTTCAAACTGGACTATGCCTTTTTCCCTTACACCTTTGGTCATATATTCATTTATTAATGACATTCTAAATTGTACCCAGGTCGGTTGTGCATCACTATACAATTGTTCCTTCATATGCCTAGCGAACCAATCCTAGGCATTCCCTTTAAGTAATAATCCTACCAACTTTACTACCCTAACATCTGAACATGGTAACCTTCACACTACCTTTTCCACTTACTCTAGGAAATCTGTAGGTTCCTCACCCTGTTCTCCTTGAATTTTGGCAATTTTAGCTTTAGAAAGCTAAACATACTTACTCCACCTTCATCTATCATATGTCGACCTCTTTGAACTATAGGTTCACCTAACATATCAATTTGTGACAGAGGTGCTGATGGAGCAACTGGTGCAACCATTGGTGGTACAGGTGGTGGCATTGTTTATCTCTCTCTTCTTAATTCCTATATTTCCCGTCTCAATTTCATCATCCCTTGCATCATCTCTAATCTCAAGACATCTTCATCCTCTCTAGCTTCCTATGTCCTTCTTCTATATTTGGGAGGTTCCTCTGATTCCTCCCTTAGCAATGACTCATTTGAGGCAACCTCTACCCTCTCACGTCTACGATCACAAGCTTGTTCACGTCTCTCTGATGACATTCTGGCCACTACAAGACAAATATAATGATATACTATGTCATGATTATAGCGGGATATACACATATCAAACATATGATGAGACACAAATTCTTATGCTCCATCGTTCATCTATGCCTTATTGACACATATCTATATACTACAAGTATATTTATACTCTGATATCATCTCTATCACGTCCTAATTTTGGGGCATGATGATCCTAGGATGTGGAACAGCTTAAGGCTACCAACACTCCTAAAACCCCTGCTTATGACCTATTATCATTCCCTGTTATCACAGTCTTATAATCAATATCCTCAATTTATCAGTCATCACCTATCATAATAATACTATACTTATCATCTCATCTCATTTATTAGTCATCATTACTTAATCTCATCATGTCATAATACATCAGATACTTTGGATAACAATAATATCTATTACATTGAAAAACATAATCTTTGACAATTACATTGAAATAGACAGTCTGGTCCCAGCTGAAGAAGGAAATCTAGGAACCCCTTACTTCTGACCTGAAAATGTTAAACCACTGAGTGAGTATAAATATACTCAGTGAGTCAAATATATATTACCATACACTTGGCTAGGTAGATATCAATGTATAACTGATAAACAATGAATGGTTCTATGGATAGTACACCGCCAAATCAAGGGAAATGGATATGGAAATCAAATAAGGATGTATAAACACAACAATGGAGCAAAGTACTCAATAATGGTCATGATTGAACAATCACTCTGAATAGAAGGATCAAATAAAATCAATAATCCAATAGAAAAATATAATCATATAGATATAACAGATAATGGGCCTTGAACACATATCATTTCTCATTACTGCCAATATAATTACATAAGGCAGACCAATACCTTATGGCTAGGACTTATCCCTTCCCAGCTAGGGTTACAATGTTTATTGTACATAATGCCAATGGTACTTATCCATTACTCCATCGGTAAGGTAGCTCTGTCATATTAATACATATAAAGGTAGAAAAAACTCATATCAAGTGTCAAATGGCCAATGAAAACAATAAGGTATAATACCATTCTCAATGAACTCATATAGGTGTCAAAATGCCAATAAAAATATTTTAGTGCAATAACACTTTCAATGAACTCATTTGTTTCTTTCAATCAATCAATATCAATATGGTTCAATGAATAAATCTTAGGATCATCAAATGACAAGTCAAATAGCATGGAACTCAAATTCAAGATACGTACAAAATTTTTCAAAAAAGGTCAATTGTGCTGGCAAGAAAGCTAGTCACCCGCGCTGGCGATAATGGCATTCAGTTGGTAAGCTCGAAAAATTTACAAAGGGCATTTTATCAAATACTTGATGTGCAACTTTCAAACTTCATCTTGGTAGGGTTAAAAGGCTTATACAATAAAACATGGGTTTCACATATCAAATAGACAATGCTCTCAATTCAAGAAATATTTCAAATCTTAAATGAAATCAAGGAAGATGGATTAAATCATAGCTTGAAAATTATAAAAATATCAAAGGAAATGGCCATGAAGGTTTCAGCCAAGCATGGTTTAATATCCAAATGATTTCTTTAATATAATATCAAGGTGTAGTCATGCTTAACAATATATAAATGACTCACCTAAACTGTCGGTTTGATAAAAAACTTCTTAAAACTCCAAGTTGCCAAATTAGGCTCACTCATTCTGCTAGACAACCTAAGCAATATGAAATTAAATAATCATTTACCATAGCAAATAATATCATATTGATCTGAAATTTTTATGAGACCTATCCAACATATGTACTAAGCTCCATATTAAATTTCATCTAAAAAAAATATCATTTTCCCTATGAATTAAATAAATTATAGTAGCTATAACATTCTGTTTTATACATAATTACTAAATTACATATATCTCTAGCTAAAAGTACCCAATCACTTCAATTTTTTTTTTTTTTTCGTTAAACTAGACATATGAGGCTCTAATATATCCAAAATTCAGCTTAATATCTTCTCTGTAAAATATTTGGTAAATATCTAAAGATTACCCTATTCCTGTGTAAGAGTCAATCTTGGCAGGTTCTATTTTCTTAATTGCATCTTACAACATACATATTTAATTTAAAATCTATTTTATAGCAATTTAGATAACATATATTGAAATATTTTTCATGTTTTATATTTTGTCAAAATCAGTCTTTAAGACCATGAAAATTTGAGTATAAGTTTATGCCTTAACATGTGTTTTACACTGAAATTTCTTAACAATTACAACTATTAACTCTTAAAGACTAAGAAAGAAAAAAAAATAAACAATCTTAACTTATTAATTTTATTGTGGTAGAAACCCTAGGTCACTTCCTCTTCAAATTTTGCTTGATTTCTTTAGGAATCTTTGGTGTAGGTTAGGTTAATTCATGGTTTAATCAAGTTTTCTTTAGGTTTTTCTTTGATTTCTTTGTAATTTGAGAGAAATTGAAGAGTAAATTTCGGCCAAGAATGAGGAGGAAGGAGGAGAAGAAGAGAAATGGGAGAAAAAGACAAAATCAAGCCTTTTATACTAATTGAACTTTTCATAATTCAAATTTCCTCCCTGACACTTCACATGTTCATATTTTGAACCTGTAGCTTATAACTATTCACCTTTTTCCCCATTTCAATTATGAAATAGTATTCCTTATATTACTTCAGCTTATAATTCCAATGGTACATTTAAATACATGCACTTCCATACCCACTCGAAAAACAAAACACTGAGATACCTACTTGATTGTCATGATCGATTTTCGTGATTTGTCCTAATTTTCACTTATGTTGCTCCTATGATTAAATAGAGTATTTTCATACTTCAATGAAGTGTATTAAGGCTCAAATAAATGACATTTCAGGGTGTTACATATTACTCACTAAGTTTATATTAATTCTTTTAGTTGTTAATTATTTTCATGTCCAAAGTAAGTAGAAGTGATTCGAAAGGCTTTTTTCTTCAACCAATTGGAACCTTGCCCACCACCAATGTAATATCTCTCATTTTGAAGTATTTTATAATCTTAGGAGCTCTATAGGATTTGAGGTTTAGAGTTGTATATTTATGGAGTTAATGTATGATAAATGTAAACAATCTTAAGTTAACCATATTTATGCATATTATGTTATATGAACTTACCCTACTAATATGTTGAATGTTAACATTATGTTAGATTGAATGGATAAGAACATATGAAATAATGGCAGAATGAATTGAATATGTTATGAATATGGGTTCTATGGGTGTCAGTCGTCTTAGATATTTCCTACATCCTAGGACCGTCAAATATCTAAAATGAGGATGTGACATTAAAATATAAGTATTGATTTGTGAGATTATTAGATCGAATTTAGGTTTATTTTAATTCCATTGTGGGAATCAATTTTAATACTAAATTTGTTGTGTGCAATTTCTTGAGTTTATATGAAAGAGATGAAATGGAAGTGACTGAGCTCGATAATGATATCATATTGATTTTTTTAATATAAATTTAGGAAAATCAAACTTAAAAGCTAGTCATTAAAATTGGAGAATCTATTTTTATATTAATCACCTAATATATTTATATTTAGTCACTATTGATTTTTTCGTACATATTATATTCTTAACAACCCCTCAAGTGGCAAAAAAACAAAACAACCCCTCAAGTGGCAACGGGGTCAAAATAAATTTTTTTATGAAGTCTAATTAATATTTACAAATTTATGATATGGATTAGTCAAGAGAAAATTTAAGTTTGAGGAGAATATATATCAAATGAAAATAAATTTAAAACTCATATCGGATCAAGAAAGAGAAATGACTTAGTCCAAATTATGATATAACGAGGATGGGAAAATGATTGATTAGACTATGATATTATATCAAATTTTTTAATATAGATTTTAGAAGAGTCAACCTTAAAAGCTAGTCTTTAAAATTGGAAGCTATATATTAAAGTTGGAGAATCCATTTTTATATTAATCACTAAATATATTTATATTCAATTAATCCGAGATTTTTTTTTCCGTGTATTATATTCTCAACAGTTGCTTCAAAATTAATTTTTATTATATTTATGATTGCGATTTTGGGTGGGATCATAACTTCTATGGATTTTGAGATCTACAGGTGTTGAGACAGCGAATCTATGATATGGTCAATATTTTAGAAAGTGATTTATTATATTTTTATTATTTTTTATTTAATTGTTTTTGGCAAAAAGAGTTAGAGATTGAAAATTTAGGTGCAAATTAAAGTTATTTTAGTCATTATATATATTTATAATAGTGAAAATTTAAAATTTTAGATGAAAATACTATTTAGTTAACAGATATAAAATTTAGAGACTGTTTAATTAGTTTTTCGAAAAAAAGACGCTATTATTAATTAATTTAAAACTTATGAACTAAATAATAATCTATCCTTAAAAAAAATGAAAATGACAATTAACCAAAAAAAAAAGATAAGAAAATGCTAATTGGGCTACAATAAAGGAAAAAAAAGAAAAAAAAAATTAACAAAAGAAATAGAAGGAAAACTTACCCAATCAATCTCAATCTCTCATCAATAATTTGGTTGGTTGTCCTTTGAAGAGGCAAAGAGTTAAAGAAAAATTAGGATTACTCTTTTTAAAAGGAAAAAATAAAAATTATTTATATTCGTGATTCCTCATTGTCAATCTCCATGAAAGAAGCAAAAGGAAAAAGAGGGTAGCTGGCCAAATATGATTTTAGAAAAAAAAAAAAAAAAAAAATGGAACTAGCTTTAAGAGAAGAAATTCGCAGGCGTGTAAGTGTACAAAGAAAATTAAAAAATAAAAATAAATAAAAAAATTAACTTAAACCTAAAGCTGCTAGAAACCAATTGCCCTTGCCATTGTTGTTGCCACTTACAATGTTTGACATGTATAACCATGCCATAACTTTTGCCTCCCCTTGCTAACATTTCTATACAGTTCACGTGGTAGAACTCATCATTATTAAAGTTACAGTTTCTTAATCTTCCAATTTTCCTTTCTAATGATTCTCATGTGGCAAGATTGATATCAATAAGCAGCTCTTACCATGAGAAATCTACAGCAGCCAAAAATCGTTCTAATGCTGCTGAAATAGAGAAGTAAACTTTTTGTTTTCCTCCTTTTCATAACTTCTCTATCTTCTTTTGTATCTGTTTTCTTTCCCTCTCCTTGTTTATTTCACTTTTTCTCTCCCCTTATATCTTTTACGTTTCACCTAAGATAATAACTAGCAATAATGTACAAAGATAAAAATATTTAAAGAAGATATCAAAATGATATCATTTTATCAAAAAATTTATATATCCTTAAGCGAAAAGACAAAAAATAATTTTGAAAAATAATTTAATACGATATCATTTTGAATAAATGCCATGATAAATTCAATTAAAAAACGAAAAAGATTTAAGGTGAAATCAAATTGACTTGAGAAGGCGAAGATTCCTACATAATTTTATTATTTTAAATTAATTTAAGAAATCTACAATGATTTCTTATGGCTATTGATTTCATATATTGATTATAGATATGAATGTTTATTTTTATGTCTGGTTGGGTCTAATTAGATTTTAAGGAACGAAAACAGGGGCTTTATATTGTGGACAACAAATTAATTTCCTAGCCTTCAAATTTATTAAATTAAATCAAATTTAAATTTAAATTGATATCAAACCAAATCAATATATATATATATATATATATATATATATATATATATATATATATATATAATTTTATTTTATATATAATTATATATATTTTTTTAACCTAATATTAATTTAAAAATTCTATACCATTCATAAATATTAACTAAACATAAATAAAAAAAAGTCTAATTCTTAAAAAAAAAAAAAAAATTGAGTATGTTAATTAATGAAATAGATATTTTACATTATACATTCAACGATTTTTGATTTTTTTTATCGTTATTTTTTTTCTTGATGATTTATAAAAAAATATATTTGATTTGAAAGTGAAAAATCGAATATGATTAAATAAAATCAAATCAATAATTTTACGTTAATAATAATTTAGTTTGATTTAAAAAATTTTAAAAATAAATTATTTAATTTACTAATAATTTTTTAAATTAATTAAACCGTACCGATACTACCTTTATTATTATTATTATTATAATTAAAAGTCAAAAGGCTGGCGTTATTGTATCAGCAGTCAATGAAACGCCACCGTTTCTTCTATTAATAGCTCAGCCCACAGAAATAATTTCGATGAGGACTTCAAACAAAAAGGGGTAAAATGTAGGTGTTAATATATGCAACAATAAAAATATTGGGCTAAAGTGAAAATAAGCATAATTTCCTTTCTCTGTTACTTGGCTCAAAGATTGGAAAAATACCAGATTGATCAGAGGCAGTAGTCTAACAAGCTCTTTTAAGTCTGAGGTTAGTCCTTCCTAAACCATCTCTAATTTCCCCAAATTCATTTTTTTTTCTTTTTTTCAGATCATTAATTATAAAACCCACAATTTTTTTAAAAAAATTTCAAGTTTTCAACTTAAATTACAAAATCCACAATTTTTTTTGAACAGAATCAGCTTTTTGTTGTTGTCAATTTCATGATTGATTGATGATAGCATTTTGTAGGTTTTAGAAGAATTTATCTGGTCAAGCATTCACCAGAGAAAAAAAATGTTGCAAAATTGGTGATAGTGATTGACTGATAGTGATACTGTTGTTTGCTTGAAACAAAATTCCTTTACGCTACCATTTTAGGTAGAGGATGTGAAGCAGAGAGATACAAACTCCGAAGAGAAGCCTAATTTCTGTTTGATCCTTCTCACGAATCAATTATCAAAGAAAAGGATTATTTTTAATTTTAAAACCCACCCCACTGTAAGAAATTAAAATGTTATTTTTGCCCTTTTTTACTCTGTCTCTCTGCGTTGTGTCTGTGTTTTTTTTTAATTTAAATTTAAATTTTGATTTTCCATGTTTTCGTTTTCTCCGGAGTAATCTCGAGGTAGTTTTTTGTTTCATCAATGGAGACGATTTTAGCTTAGCTTTTGCTATTTAGATGTTCGATATCTTTTTTTTTCTTTTTTTTTTGAGAAAATGTTCGATATCTATATTATATAATATAACAGAAACACATTTCTAGCTGTTATTATTTTGAATTTCGAATTTTTATGAGTTTATTAACAGGTAGAGGTGAGCAAAATCATGGCTGTTGGAGAGAATGCCGGTGTGGATTTGGGATGATTGTAGGCTCAAACTCATCATCCAGTCTAGATTCCACCGTAGCATCATCAACAACATACGATCAGGAACAATCCGACCACAATCACAATCATCCCTTACGGTCGCATATGGACAATAGTGCTCCGACTCAACCTCTTTACATGAAGGTCAAACAGGTTCAATCCCCGCACAATGAAAACCCCCAGCAACTGCCGCCTCCACTGCCACAGCTGGTGGGTCATCATTATTCTTCTCATCATCAGCGATCTAACAGTACTGGAGGTGATTTGCAGAGGAACGGGGATGTGGAAGAGAGCTTCAAGAGGGATATAAGAGAGCTGCAGGAGTTATTCTCTAAACTGAACCCCATGGCTGAAGAATTTGTGCCTTCTTCATTTGCTAATACCAATGGCAATTATCATGGATTGAATGGATTCAATGTGGGAATTTATACTAACAACATCAATGAATCCTTTGTGCATATCAATGGCACTGGAAATGGACAAGTACATGGAAATGCTGCTCGAAAGGTATATAAATCTCTTTTTGATTCTCTTACTTATTTGACGAGTACTTTCTATGACAAACTTTGAAAAAAAAGAAAAAAATAATTAAGGAACTTCTGAAATTTGGGTTTGTGTTGTTTGGGTTTCTGAGACTTGACTAGGGCCAAGTTGTGTGTTAGGCTGGTTTAGATCAAAACTTTATATTGCATGCTTTATCTTTGTTTAAATGATTTTTTGGTTGCTGGGAAGATCAAGGAATGAAGAAGAAGAGAATGTGGAATTTGAATCTTGTATTTTGAGTTATTTGGATTTTTAAAGCTTGAAATGCCAACAGAACCAGGTTTTTTGGTTCACTTTTGTCTCAAATGGTTAAAATTTAGAGTTCGAAATTTTAATGGGCCTTTTGCATTCATTGGCTTGACAATTGAACAAAGTTGCCACATGATTCACAGTATTGATTAGTGAATGTGTTTCTTGCTCACAGAAGAAAAGCTATAATCAAGGGAAGCGGAGGATGAATAGCAGGACAAGTATGGCTCAGAGGGAGGACATAATCCGCAGGACTGTGTATGTGTCTGACATTGATCAACAGGTATAAACTTATGTCTTGTCATTTGCTGCTGCTATTTGTTCTTCCACTTTCTCTGGAGGTCATTGTTTATAAAATTTATGCTTCTAATGTACTGGCATTTTTTTTCCTGTGGGCAATTAGGTCACCGAAGAGCAGCTTGCTGCTCTATTTATTGGCTGTGGGCAGGTAACATATTCTTCCTGCTTAGCAGAGTGGCTCTCATCATAACTATATTTTGAACAAGTTCCTTTCTTTTGCGAAGGTGGTAGACTGCCGTATATGTGGTGATACCAATTCTATACTTCATTTTGCCTTTATTGAGTTCACTGATGAGGGTAATTTTAATTGTTTACTTTGATTATTTGATGCCTGTTTTATGACTTTGTATGCATTCACTTGTCCATGTGGTGATATAATGAGCTTATATGATCCTTTGTGGTGTGGCTATGCAGAAGGTGCACGGGCTGCCCTAAATCTGTCTGGGACAATGCTTGGATACTACCCTGTGAGGGTGCTGCCATCAAAAACAGCTATTGCACCAGTTAATCCGACCTTTTTGCCCAGGGTGAGAAAGTCTTGCCTTTTGAAAATTGAAATGATGCCAAAATTTGGTAACAATAGGCTTTATCATTATAGTTTAATTCTATTTAACCTGTTGACCTATTGGTACCCTGGATTTCAGAATGATGATGAACGCGAAATGTGCACAAGAACTATCTATTGTACAAACATAGATAAGAAGGTTCCTATCTTGATCATTCATCCTCCAAAAGGTCCTAGTCCTACATCATAATATTCTTTAACATGCGTCATTCGTTTGTTTTATGTAGGTTACTCAAGCAGACGTTAAACTCTTTTTTGAATCAGTATGTGGAGAGGTGGGTAATTATACCTGTTGTAAACTTGAAAGTTGCTTAATTTTGGATGGTGCAACACTGTTAAGAGGGATTTATAGAGATATCTTGTGTATTGCAGGTTTACCGCCTGAGACTATTAGGGGACTATCATCATTCTACTCGTGTTGCTTTTGTGGAATTTGTAATGGTAATTGCTTCCTCCTTTGTATTCATTTATACTGAATATTCTATGGTTTTCAATATCAAACATAGGAAGTTCTGCAAAAGGATTAGGTAAGGTAATCAATGGTTTTCAATGAGGCTCTAGGCACATATAGATATTGAAAGGTTAGGCCTATTCTGTAAGTTCTATGAAGTGATATCATCTCCTGGTTATAATAGGGTTAGAATGCTCTTCATATAGCAATTGCTTTTGAAAGAGGACATTCATGAAAGGTTTGTGAGCATATTTAATCTTGAGATTTTTCTTTTACCTTTGACACACTAATCTAGCGGTGCATTTGAAGCCCAATATTCTGTTAATGTTAGTATCCCCTCCTGCTCCCCCTCTCCTCTGACAGATTAACAGCTCTGAGTAGGAAAAGAATTAAGAAGTCATTAAGAGAGTAATGTCTATCTTGATGTCTCTGATTCAGAAGTGCCTTGTGGCATGTGAACAAGTTTTCACAATGGTTGATATTGTTTTTTTCTTTTTTTTTTATACTTCACTTCATAATTTCTCACAACTGATAGCATGTATCTATAAAGAATCTAGCCTAAATTTCATAATTTAAGAGTTGCCTTTGATAATTGGTGTTTTTGCATTATTCCTGTGTATGAATTTCTTATTGCTTGATAATGATATTCATTTGTAAGATGGAAGATATTCACTTTTAAGATGGAGGATATTCATTTGTAAGATGGAGGGATCTTTGGAATAACAACTCAACTATGTTTAGATAGTTAATATGCATGAGAAATTTAGGCTAGATAGATTCTACAGTGAGTTAAGAATGAGCTTTTTCTTTAATTCGAAGACAAATACTAGGAGCTCTTCAAATGGAATAGCGAAGAAAGAAAATAACTTTTAGAGTTACTTTGAGTTTCTTCACCTGTGCATCTAAGGAGAAAACTCATAGACCAAATTAACTTGGAATTCAGCAAATATCCATCAATTTGTTTTGTTCTCAACTGGAACTGACTCATGGCGGGGGAAGTAATTTGCAGCAACCTAGGATTATCTATGCCTAGATATTGGACATACACTGTCCATCTTGTACGAGAACTAGGTTGATAGAGAGGGAGCTGGAATGGTCTCTGGAAATACCCGAGATTTCAATTTGTCAAGGATTACTAAGGAATCAACTGCTAGAATAAAATTTTGTCTTGGTTTATATTGGAACATCATTGTCCGGTGATTTACATTTTGGTATTGCCTGCGATATGCATTTTACTCTTGGGTGATATACATTTTGAAGTGAATTTTGTCACTATATTACACTTTTGTTGCTCTGAACTTTTTATTGTTTCAAATGTTGTTTGTAAACTTCCTCTGATTTTAATATTTTTGTGAATTGTTGAAGCCCAATGTCGTTTGTTGAAGACAATGCTTAAGCAATCCCATTTTGTTAGTGATCTCCCTTAAAATCTACTTCACATATAGAACTACATAATGGTGTGATCTTATTATTCTGTTTTTTGTAATTTTACCCATGGCAAAAGCATTATGCAGCTACGTCTATCATCACTAACTATAGAATTATATGGCAATTTCTATTCACTTTTGTAGTTGAGACTTGTTAATCATAAGTTGTGGTTGATACTTGTTAATCATAAGTTGTAGTTAAGACTTGTTAATCATAAGTTGTAGTTAAGACTTGTTAATCATTAGTTGTAGTTGAGACTTGGTAGTTATTAGTTGCTTAATTTTTTCCCAGACCTTACATTCTATAGTTGGTTGACTTCACTAAGAATCTCTCTGTTATGGCAGGTCCAATGCCTAATCAGTTGTTGCTATTACCTTTTGTTTTTTTATGTACTGCAAATGTTTTCCTTTATAATGTTTGTTGAGCCGTCCTTGCAACCTACTTGTGGTTTTGTGATATAATATGCTTTAGCTTAACTGCTTTATGGCAAGGGTGAATAAACTAGTGTATCAGTTGGAATATTTCACTGGAATTGAGTTGTTTAGATAAACTCTTATTAATGCATCCATGGGAATTGCAGTGGATGGTACATTGCAATCCACAAACTTTTTTAGAAGACTACACTTTGATAATTTGTTCAGAAAAAAAAATGGAAGGAGGAGTTGGCTGTGCTATTTTTCTCAACTCCAAAATAATTTGCTATTGGTAAGAATAGTAAAAGGTCATTAGATTAGAGTTTTGGAGACAAATGTTACCTTTCAGAATTTTAGCATTAAGTGGCTGATCCTGGGACTTGCTATATAACTGTTATCCTTGTCATCTATTGGTTGCAAATTAGAGCTTTGAGGAGGTTGACTTTTAGACAACCTCCTTGTCTAATCCAATTAGACAAGCAACTTTAAATTTGGATTGCAGTGCAAGTTTGCTTCCCCTCCAGATCATCTAAAATGCAGAGTCATTGTAGCAGGCGTCTGAGCTTAATTCTAATGTTTTACGAGTACTGATCATATCGATGCTTGATTATCTATGTTACAATTTTAATATGATAATTATTTGGTAAATAACTGGACTTGTGTTGAACATATTAAGTTGTTATTGGTTAATGCAGTATTTGCTCTGGAAATTTTTGGAATGTGGTAATGGAAGACATTAGTATTGTTTGGCTCAGTTAATAGCTTATGAAGGAAATTGTCGGTGCTGTGATCCGTCTTTGCATGTACAATTTTGCACAAACATACATATTGATGTCTTATCTGATAAGTTGGGAAACATTCCTTTTCCTTTCATTGTCTAACATAAATGATATATTAATTATCTAATAACTTGAGTTCCTTGTGTTCTTAAAAACAGAAGAAACAATAAGAATATAATAAAACAAAATGTGCAATTAGAGTGCAAGAGCATATACCTGTGCATTTTTGTTAATGAAAAAAAAAAGCTTTGACCAATACAGTGATAAAACCAATGCAATGATAAAGTATTCGAGTAGTAGTACTTCGATTAGAAGTACCCCATGTCATGCACTTTTTTGTATGGTTGCTAGGAAAAAAAAGTTTTTGAGAAATTATCCCCAATCGACTAAATGATTTTAGAATTTGATAGTGATTTGTAGGTTGAGTTTGTGCTTCTCTTCTATATTTATAGTTCTTTATACAAATTAATCTGTATTGCATTTATTTGCTATCCAGGCTGAAAGTGCAATAGCTGCTTTAAACTGCAGTGGTGTGGTTCTTGGATCATCGCCCATAAGGTTAGATTGCCATCTGAACTCAGAATTTTGATTCCTTTATATATATATATATATATATATATATATATATATATTATTATTATTATTATTATTATTATTATCTAAGATTGACTGATAAATGCTCTGTCTAATACCTTTGCTATCTTATATGTTCAGGGTAAGCCCATCAAAGACACCAGTTCGGCCGCGTGCTCCTCGACTTCCCATGCATTGAGGCATCCTGGTGGTTCTACACTGCATTTAGTGCTATATATATACCCATGTAGAGATGTTTCCAACATCTCTTCTCTCTTTGTTTAACATACACTATGCGTCCTTGCTTCTTGGCCTGGGATCTCTGTTATGATAGCAGGTCACGTTTTCGTTATTTTAGCAATATATAGAGTTATGGAACGTCGACGCTCTTGAAGATTTATATGTATTAGACTATTAGCTGATGAATCTGGAATGGGCTTTTTAATCTTGAAAATGAATTTCTCTTCACAGTTTGCGACACTTTAGGCCCTAAATTTTTTTTCATATGATCAATGCTTGGATAGGATCATTAATCAAGAACTAGTTTCACCTTGTTGAGATTAAAGCTGGATGTGAACTGAATTGATGGCTGCATACTTTATCTTAGGAATTGTGTCTAACCAAGTGCTTTGTACTTAGTATTTCTGGGTGATGAATGCCTTGGTATGAATAGGCAATTTTCGCAGGTTGGCGTTGCCATTCCTCAATCAGTTGCTCCTTAGACAACTAATTTCATCTATATTTTTATATGGATGAATGGTTAAGAAAATAATTATTTAAAATTATGTTATATGATATAATGAAATAATTTATCAATGAGTTTTTTTTTTTTAAGAATTGGGAAAGGAAAAATCGATTCTGAATTCATTGCTTGCTTAGGAAATTAGTTATATCTTGGTGTGCTATTTTCAACAAGTTAAACAAGAGAAATGAGAATTTTAATATATAATATAATAAAATTAAATGAAATATAATTAAAGAATGAACTTGGATAAAAGAAGAGTGACAATACTACTTATTGTTACAAAATATAAAATTTTAAAACTAATTATTTCTTACAGCAAATATTATCTGCCAATTTTAAATTGACTTTAAAGTACTAATCAAACTATAATTCTTTTGATATAAACACGTATCACATGGATAGATAAAATAAAATACTCCACCCTAATAATCAACCGTCCAATTTATTTATCGATAACTTAGACATGATAATACGTTGAGTTTGATTTTAAAAAATGTTAAAATTTGTAAAATATTAGTTCATTTAATTTATAATTTTTTTTATAAAAAAATAAATTTTATTTATAATCTTTCAATTTTGAACTAAAGCATATTATAGTTCTTCGACTTCAAAATCTTATTTAAATATTATTGAATTTTAATTAACCGTTACTTAAATGTATTTTGAGTCAATTTTTTTAGACTTAATGGAAACATGATATTACTGTACAACTCAATATTTTTGAATTATTTTATACCATGCCAATCTACAGTTACTCATCCTACCTTTTTTCCTCGTGTGAAGAACCATCACTCTTATCTATTTCCAAGTATTGTTTCTCTCTCATTCACCTACTAAAGTTAAAGATCTGCAAGTTAAATTTTGCTTTAGATCTCCCAATACTTAGACCATAGATAGAAAAAATAATTACCTTGAGCTTTCACAAACCTTGAAAAATTGCTTACCAAAGCTTGCTCAATTGCATCAAACCTCATAAGGATGGCATAAAGTGATCTAGATATCGTTGTTGATTTCATTGTTGCCTTTGGAATGCCAATCTATTATTGTGGTGAAAAAGCTTCCATTCGAACCTCATGGACGGAGGTTAATCCAAGCAAGCATTTTTATGGTTGTCCCAGTTATGAGATCAGTGAAAGATTCTCTTAATTTGGTTGCATGTTGTGTTTTGAGCTTCAATTGTCGAATTTTTTTTTAGAACTTGCAAACTCCTTGTGAAATATGTCACTTCTTTGTATAGGTAGATCTTGATTTTCCTGAACGTGCGAAAAATGTGATAAATGCTCTATTGAGAAAGACAAAAAGATTAGACAAAGAATAGTGAAATAGTGATGAGGCGGAGATTGATAAAGGTTAAGAATTGTTTGTATAAGATGTTGCTCTTCTCTCTGTGGGTATCCAATTGTTTCTTTATGGTTGGCAATGAAGAACTAATGATTTCTCTCTACTTTGGGCACAATTATTTTGCTTGAATGTAATGTCGGTTTAGGTTAAGGGTTTTTGTATTACCCAGTGTATTGTGCTCCTAAATCTTCTAACTTTTTGTAATGGTTTCATATCTATGGCAATAAAATTACTATTACCTCATGCTACTTAGTGTGCTTCTTTGTTCTTTTATATGTAAATATAATGTGATTATACACAACAAATACAAATCGCAATTGCTTCATATTGATTTTTCTAAATGCATATGCATCAATAGATTAGTGTTTTGTAAATGTTGTAGCATAGTGGGCCTATATTCTTGCCATTATATATATATATATATATATATATATATCTTAGCATACAAAAATTTGATAATAGTAAAACAATCAAGATTTAAGAATGAAAGACAATTCAAACAAAATATTTGTCATTGAATTATTGTTGTGCTGAACATTACAAAAAAAAAAAATCACCAATGTAAATGATTTCAATGTTAGAAACCAAAATGATGCCTTATACCATGAACTTAGACTCTAGCTGACCCAACAAAAGTAGGGAAATAATCTCTTAATAGCTCTTTTTTGTTGTCTAGGTTTTTTTTTTTTTCTTTTTTTTTCTTTTTATCTTAGGACAAAATAATTTTCCTCCTCACACTATTTTTTGCATATTTTTTTTTCTTCTTCTTGTCAATCCTCCTCATAAATTGATCCCTTATCATCTCAAGCATTATTGTAATTATCCTTATTCTTGCTTCCATAATATATCAATTGAAGCATTTGCACATATTATCATCAATATATCACATTTAGTTTGTGTTTTGAATCATACCTTACTCCAGTTCTTATATGATCTTTGACTTAGCCATTCTCTGCACTCTACCTTAACCTCTTTAAGATAATCTTCTATCCAACTCATATAACTTGCCCTGACACATTTTTACAATAGGTATTTGCTTGCTTTGCCTTTAAATGTTTCTCTCATATTTATCCATATGTGTTTCACACACATACTGTATTCAGAATTAGGAAACATTTCATATATAATGCTAATATATCCCTGCATACATATGAAAATATGGCATAGTTAGTTTTATATCAACTAAATATGAAATAATGATATAATAACAATAGAGGCTCATATAATACATTTTGTTTGTCTGACATGAAGGTCCAGTGGTGAGAATTATACATATGAAGATCTTACTTCAACTTACTTAAAAACCTTTCCAATTTTCTTTGTTCCCACTTTTCGCCACAACATTTGCAATGCAAAATATAAAAGAGATTAAGTACAAAAAAGTATATTGTGGTTTGGACCATTTTTATTTTGGGGTCTGTGGAATTTTTTTTGACAAAATAGGGTCTAAGGTTTACGCCATTAACAATTTAGGGTCTACATGGCTGACTTCGTTAGTCAATGCTGATGTAACGCTGACGTGGCACATATGGATCCTATAATCTTATTTTTTTAATGGATTAATTATTATGAGATCCCTGCATTTTGGCCGATTTTACTAAAAAGTCCTTATATTTTCAAAATTATACTAAAAAGTCTTTATATTTTGGTTCTGTTACACTATTAGGTCCTTCCGTAAAAAATTTCGTATTTTTTCGTTAGTTAATGGTTAAAAGTTAACTTTTGTTAAATAATTTTATTTTAATCCCAAAAATACTCCTCTTTACCCCTCATTTCTCATTTCCTCACAATCATCTCCTTCTAGATTCCCCTAATTCATGGTTGGGAGCTTGATTACCATCCCCCCATTTGATTTCTTTAATTTCTTCTCTCTTATTTCTTCTTTCCTGAGTAATTGCCCTTTTTGTTGTTAGATTTTGGATTCTTGATGTTGCTAATAATATGCTTCAAGGTCCTTGTCGGGCTTTACTAGCTGATCTGTCACATTCCACTTTTGGAAAATGACAGTCCTAGGGTACAGGTAAATCTAAGGTCACCAGATACGCGTAGAACCCATTAACATGCCAATTACAATCATTCATACTTGAAACTATTCATTTATTTTTATATTCTACTAGATAATTATTACTCTTACATATATTTTGCCAGAGTTTTCCCTGTATTTTCAATATAATCCCAGGACATATTCATCACATCACACAATCTGCATAGAAATTACACTCCTAATTTTTCACTATCTTTATAACATCAACTTCACAATTCATTAAAACATTCATCGCATTTTTATAATCTTTACTTTATTAACTTATTCAGATTCAGTAATAGTTAATATATATACACAAACTATCTAATTCTCATAATATATCCCATGGAATTCTAAAGTATGAACTGACTGACTTCACCAAAGAGTAATTTATATTGGAGTTTTTAACGTCCCAAGCCGGAGAAAGGGATGACTTGGGAAACAACCATCACTACAACCTTATTCCTGAAAATTAATAAATAATAACGAGGTGAGTATAATAATACTCAGTGAGTAATATACATATTATCTTATTTATAAGGTTAGGTGAGGGCGTTGCTTACAAAGAAGATAATGATGGCATAAAATATACAATAATAATAAGTTCATTAATCAATTAAAGATTCACAAAGTTTAAGTCATTTAACATATGGATTCGGTTTCACATTGACATTAAAAATTCATAGAATGTCATATCGTAAAATGATAGAATCATTATTGATCACTTAAACAGAGGCTACAATCCGGTAGCATGCTATTTACTCATATGGTTGATCAGACCGCATGGCTAAGATCTTAACCCCCTCCTAGTTAGGATCATTAAACTACTATGTACAATGTCATTAAAACTTCTGTCATTTCATTAATGCCATAGGTATAATGCTTAATCATTAGGTATCAAAAATAACTTAAGCACTTTCAAGGGTTCAATACATGAAGCATTAGGCCAATCATACAAATTCATTTAAAAGGAATCATTTGTGATTATAAAAGGGCATGAAATTAATCATGGATCATACAATTGGTATTTTTGGCCAACAATGGAATTTCATGATAATTTTAATAATTTAATTTGAAGGCAATGTCAAGCAAAATAGTATGTATATTACTCATCTTACTGGGTACTTTCCACTCCTTTCTTCCTTGATCCAATGCTTATACCATTTATTCACTCTTGACTCTACATATTCAATTAATTCCAATTTAGATACTATTTAATATAAAATTACATTAATTACACTTATATTTAAGTAATTCCTAAATTTTCCAAATCACTAAGGTTTTTCTGTGTAACATTCTATACTAGTAGCCTGTGCTCCTTAATCCATATCTATTCCTATACTTATCCAAATACTTCAATTCTTGTTCCTACTTAAACTAGACATATCAAGCTCTAACATATCCAAAATTCAGACATTTTCAAGTTCTACGTATCATATGGTGATAGTTTGAACTTAACCTCACCGTAAACCCTGTTGCCCTGTAACTTTGTGTAACACCTCAGCCTAGCCTGAACCAAATCTATATAGAGATCTTCGGGGAGAGATTTTTGTTTTCTTAATATTGTGATGTTAATATGTATTTATGCATGTAATTGATATTTATGCATGTTATTTGAATTAGTTTTAGGC
>CANXYC011249582.1:0-12365 GCA_948193065.1 Aleurites moluccanus | reverse complement strand
AATTTTGGTTCAAATGTGTTGTATTTGATGTATTTGTAATGAATTAGTAGCCATTTGATGGAAATAAATCCATTTGGTGGAAGTTATAGGTTGGCCGAAATATGGTGTTCAAAGAAATGAATTGATGCTTTGATGTTTAATCGGTTTGAAAGCTTAAATGTTATGCATTTGATGTATATGTATGTTGTTTGATTGATTGGTGTTGAAAAATGAATGAATGGAGTGAATTCTAACTAGGTCGAACCATATTGATTTTATTGGTTTAATGTGTTAGGTTGAAGCAATTAGGAAGGAAGGGTTTGAAAATGGATTAATGATATATGTAATGCAAATGTATAAGTTTAGATATGAAAATGGTGTTTGATATAAGTACTTGGAAGGTAAACTTGGAATTTGGTGTATGTTTGATATGGAATGTTGAACTAAGTATATATAAGTTCTTAATTTGGCATAATAGTGATGAATATATGAAATGTAAGTCAAATGTGGTGATAGACATGTGTTTGATGCGTAAAGGGTTGGAAAAAGTGTAAATTGTGTAATGTGAGGTCTATAGTGTATATTGTGTATACTAGATGTCTTTTGATGTGAATAATGTGTTTTGTAATGTTTTCAAGTATTACTGGAGTGTTATATTTGGAAATAGGTGAACTATCGAGTACTCCAGTTAGGAGTGTCAAGCGGCGGGCCGATTAGAGCTTTCAAGTAGTGCTTTGAGGGACAAAGTGACTTTTTGTATTAAAGGTGAGTCTATATGTATAATCATGCATGATTTGCATCATATATCTTATAAAATTTCATTTGGAATGATAAACCAGCACTTGATATCCAAAAATACCTACAGTGCATTTTTGCCCCGAAACAGGCTCACCGAAATGACTGAAATCAACCTAAACTTTGACTAGCTATAAAATAAAACCTAAAAATCCAATTGAATCCCCACTTGATCCAATCTTCTAGTTTTTCCTTAAGCTTTAAATTGGTACCTCATGGTCCACCTTAATCCATTGATAGCATAGTTAACTAGAAACTACTCAAAAATCCCAAAACGGACCCGCAACGGCGAGTGCCAGTTGTTGCAGCGCAATTGGACCCCATCGGCTATTTTTTTCACTTAACCCAAATTTGTTCTATTATTCATTATGAATATATATTGGATTGTTCCACAACTATATGAGTTATATTTATGCTATTTATATTGTTCTATGGAGGCACACCCATATGGTATTATAACAAGGCTACCTCGATGGTGTAGCTGGTAATTCCATTGACCGTGTGCACACTCGTATCATTGGACCCTTGCTAGGGAGGGGTGTCATATTCTCTAGTAATAAGGAGTGATCTCCCTTATGTACATTGGATTATGCACGATTGTGCTATTACAGTGCGATTGCACTTTTCATTGGACCCAATCCTGTTATATCATATGAGAGTTGACTCATACACTGGATATTCATATGGATACTTGTTTCACCCTTTATTTGTTATCTTATATTAATTCTACAGGTCATTTGTAAGTGATCATGGTATTATGAACACCTACTGCATATTTATATATATAGATTCACTGAGTATTTTTATACTCACCCCCGTAGTTTTTATTGTTTTTCAGGGCTGCAGTGAGACTCGAATTCCATTGGCACTTTCTATCCTCACCTTGGAATTTTGCTACTTGTAACATGTAATATTCGAGTCTTAATCAGTATATGTAGATGTTTGTTTATTATTAGAGATTCCATGGTACTGTAATTTAATAAGGACATATATGTGTGTGGTTGTATTTCTTTTAGCTTTGCATATAAACTATGCTATGGATGTATATAGTTTGATATATATATATATATATGTGTGTGTGTGTGTGTGTTGAGTTGATATTGCAAGTTGAGATGGAGATTGATTATAAAGTGATATTGGAAGTGTTTATTGTTTTTTTCTACAGCGGGGTATAGTCATATATTAGAGGAGATGCTGTCGAAATTTCTGTAAGAATATTAAGCTATATTGAGTTGATTATATAAGTTGCTTGCCATATCATACAGATAATTGGATTCTTTGTGGTACTGGTAGCTTAGACAACAGCCGTACCCTAGGATTGTCGCGGCTCCCAGGTTGGGTCGTGACAAAGGTGGTATCAGAGCTAAAGGTTTAGTATAACTTATAGTGTTTGCATACTAGTAGCAATAGAAGTACCATGGAATCTAGGATTTTCTTATATCTTCAAAGTCACAGTCTTCTTCATGGTTTGAAATTCTACGTACCTATGATATAAATATTCTTTCACATGATGAAATGTTTTATTTTTGATTTGTAACAGTGTGCTAAGATGTTGGAAAGGGCACATAGGCATGCTGGACCTATTGATAAGGGTGAGTTCCATGGATCTAGTGAGGAAGTAGAGGTTGCTTCTAATGCATTTGCTATATGGAGGACTCATTCTGAACCACCCCAGTCACAGAGACGTACTGAGTCTGATCAGATGGATGATGCACCTTGGAGACAGGAGATGCAAGAGATGAGACAGGAAATTTTACAAACTATTCAGAATAACTTGGTAGCATAGCTTGCAGTAGTACAACTGCCACCTCCACCTCCAGTATAGCCAGTGGTACAACCTGAGATACCACCAGCACCCCGGAGGGAACTAGTAGTATTACAGAGAGTCAGGGCACGCAAAATTATCCCAGAGGGTGGTGTAACTATTGAGGAGTTCATGAGATTGCGACTACCTACTTTTGTAGGGGAGTATGGTACTAACCCCAGTGATTTTATTGATAGGGTTGATAGGATGGTTCGAACGCTACCTTGTTCTAATGCCAGGACTATAGAGTTGGTGGGATTATTACTGGAGGTAGATGCTTCTACTTGGTTTAGGGAGTATATTGATGATAACATTCACAGTGATGATCCTATGACTTAGGGAGAGTTTAAACAGAGGATGATGGATGAGTTTTTGACAAAAGGTTTACGAGAAAGTAACATTGTGAAATTTGAGCAGTTGCAACAGGGAAACTTATCTATTTTGGAATATACCAGGGAGTTTAGAAGGTTGAGTAAGTATGCTGGGAACATTGCTCCTACAGAAGAGGACTTGATTAGGTGGTTCAGGAGAGGGTTACATGCATCTCTGCATAATATTTTATTGGTTATGGAATTTACTTCCCTCGGTCATGCTATTGATAAAGCAGCCCAGATGGAGGCTAAATATAAGGAGGAAAGATCCGATAGGGAGCAAAGGAAGAAAGGAAGAGGAGGAGAGTATTATAGACCTGGAGAGGGAACATTTCAGACTTTTGCACCTAGACCTCCTCTCAGGCCAGTGCAGTCTTTACCACCTCCTAGTCAGAGATTAGATTTTGGTAGAGGTACTAGTATGAGGCCTCCTATTCCTAGTTACTTCTGAGGCCCTAGTAGACTAGTTCAGATGATGCCAACAGTGCCCACATGTACTTTTTGTTGGAGGAGACATTCAGGGGCATGTCGTATCAGGTCAGGGGCATGCCTCAGATATAGACAGTTTGGGCATTTTTACAGAGATTTCCCTTTGCCCAGAGTTTCATAGCCCTCAGAGGCAGGATCATCCCAACCGTTAGTACAGATGGGTAGGGGGGTGCAGGCAGAGGTAAACCAGCAGGGCATAGTCCATCAGCAGGACAGTCAGCAGCTGGTAGGGGGCCAGGGACGTGTTTTTGTAGTTACCTAGCAACAGGCCCGGGAATCTCATAAGACAGTTGTAGGTATGATTTCTATGCATAATATAGTGGGTTATGTGTTGTTGGATTTGGGTGCAACCCATTCTTTTATATCACCTATTTTTGCCATGAAATTGGGGTTGGGTAGAAAACCTTTGCATGTTCCTTTAGAGATAGCCACACCGATGGGAGATAAGATTATTGTAGGGTACAAGTATGATATTTGTGATATGAGAATTTGTGATAGATCCATGCATGTGGAATTTATTAAGTTACTTGTATTGGAGTTTGATGTTATCCTTGGTATGGATTGATTGTGCAATGAAAAGGGTAAAATTTTGACTCGATGGGCAGGAAAAGTTCATTTTTCAAGGGGAGGCTAATAGCCACATATCAGGGTTAGTATCTGCAGTACAAGCAGGGAACCTAATGAAACAGGGATGTATTAATTATTTAGCATCAGTGGTTGACATTACAGGGGTATCTAAAGAGTTAGAGCAGATTCCAATTGTAAAAAAGTTTTCAGATGTATTTCCATATGACCTTCCAGGATTTCCACCAGCGAGGGAGATTGAGTTTGAGATTGAAGTATATCCTGGTACTGATCCTATATCCATTTTCAGATGTATTTCCATATGACCTTCCAGGATTTCCACCAGCGAGGGAGATTGAGTTTGAGATTGAAGTATATCCTGGTACTGATCCTATATCCATTCCATCATATCGGATGGCACCACCAGAGTTAGAGCAGATTCTAGTGGTGAAAGAATTTTCAGATGTATTTCCAGATGACCTTCCAAGATTACCACCAGAGAGGGAGATTGAGTTTGAGATTGAAGTATATCCTGGTACTAATCCTATATCCATTCCACTGTATCGGATGGTACCACCAGAGTTAAAGGAATTGAAAAGCAATTATAAGAATTGTGCGACAAAAGCTTTATTTGGCCCAGCGGTTCACCTTGGGGAGCGCCAGTATTGTTTGTAAAGAAAAAGGATGGGTCACTGCGGATGTGTATTGACTACTAGCAATTGAACAAGGTGACAGTGAAGAATAAGTATCCTTTGCCTAGGATTGATGACTTGTTTGATCAGTTACAAGGGGCTTGTTTCTTCTCCAAGATAGATCTGAGGTCTAGGTAGCATCAATTGTGAATTAAAGGTGAGCACATTTCAAAGACAACTTTTAGAACTCGGTATGGGCACTATGAGTTTTTAGTGCTACCATTCGGGTTGACAAATGCTCCAGTAGCATTCATGGATATGATGAATCCAGTGTTCAGGCCATTTCTGGATAAATTTATAATTGTCTTCATTGATGATATCTTAGTGTACTCCAGAAGTAGAGAGGAACATGAGGAGCATCTCAGAGTCATATTGCAGATATTGTGGGATCATCAGTTGTATGCAAAGTTCTTAAAATGTGAGTTCTGCTTGACAGAGGTAGTATTTCTAGGGCATGTTGTTAGCAAAAATGGTATAAAGGTTGATCCACAAAAAGTTAAAGGAGTTGCTAATTGGCCACGTCCCACTACAGTCACTGAGATACGAAGTTTTCTTGGTATGGTAGGGTATTATCGCCGATTTGTTAAAGACTTTTCCAGAATAGCTGCACCAATGACAAAGTTGACTCAAAAACAGGTGAAGTTTCAGTGGAGTGATGAATGTGAAAAGAGTTTCCAAACTCTTAAGACTTGTTTAACCACTGCACAGGTATTAACTCTTCCTTCTGAGGCAGGCAATTTTGCTATATATTGTGATGCTTCGAGGATTGGTTTGGGTAGTGTCTTGATGCAGGACATGAAAGTAATTGCTTATGCTTCCCGCCAGTTGAAGAAACATGAGGTGAATTACCCCACACATGATTTGGAAATGGCAACAGTAATCTTTACTCTGAAGATATGGAGACATTATTTCTATGGGGTGAGATGTGAAATTTATAATGATCATAAGAGTCTACAATACATTTTGCAGCAAAAAGAACTGAATTTGAGGCAAAGGAGATGGATCGAGTTACTAAAGGATTATGACTGCCAGATTTTGTATCATCCTGGAGAAGCAAATGTGGTGGCAGATGCTCTTAATAGGAAGTCAATGGGAAGTTTATTACATGTGACTGCTTTAGAAAGACCCTTGGTACAAGAATTGCGGGAGTTAATGGCTAAGGGTTTAACTTTGGATTTGGAATCACAGGGGCAAGAGACAGTATTGACAGCATAGTTCCGGGTCAAATCCTTGCTAATAGATGAGATAAAGAGCGCCCAGAATGAAGATCCATAGTATGTTAAAATTAGAGACTTGGTTCGAAATGGTAAAGCTCCTGATTTTTCTGTTGAGGGAGATATGTTAAAATATAAAGGGCGAGTATGTGTTCCAGATATTAAAGGGTACAAAGAGCAGATTATGAAGGAAATTCATTACTCTCCTTACACAGTTCATCCGGGGGTAACAAAGATGTATCACGACTTGAAAGAACTTTATTTGTGGCCAAACATGAAAGGTGATGTAGCAAAGTTTGTCTCCAAGTGTTTAGCTTGTCCGTAGGTGAAATTTGAACATCAGAAACCTTCAGGTTTGGTTCAAGAAATCCAGCTACCAGAGTGGAAATGGGAACAGGTAACGATGAATTTTGTGGTGGGATTGCCAAGATCACAAAAGGGGTATGATTCAGTATGGGTGATTATGGATAGATTGACCAAATCAACTCACTTTTTAGAGGTAAAGACAACTTATACAGTTGCACAGTACGCATAGCTTTATGTGGACAAAATTGTACAGTTACATGGAGTACCATCAGTGATTATATCTGACTGAGGTACTCAGTTCACCTCTAGGTTTTGGCAAAAATTCCAAGAGATATTGGGTACTGCATTGCATTTTAGCATAACATTTCATCCTCAGACAGATGGACAGTCAAAGAGAATTATTCAAACATTGGAAGACATGTTGAGGTTATATACGTTGGATTTAAAAGGCAGTTGGGATCACTTCCTACCACTGATAAAGTTTGCCTACAATAATAGCTACCATTCTATAATTAGGATGGCACCATATGAGGCTTTGTATAGCAGGAAATGCAGATCATCTATATGTTGGGTAGAACCAGGTGAAAAGTAGTTAGAGGGGCCAGATCTAATCAGAGAAACAATGGAGAAGGTTCCTATTATACAGGAAAGGATACAGACTGCTTTCAGCAGGCATAAAAGTTATGCGGATCCAAAAAGAAAAGATATATAGTTTGCAGTCGGTGACCATGTATTTCTGAAGATCTCTCCCATAAAAGGAGTGATGAGATTTGGAAAGAAGGGCAAGTTGTCAACAAGGTATATTGGAACCTTTGAGATTTTGGATCGGGTTGGTAATGTCTCATACATACTAGCTCTTCCACCTAATATGGGTCACGTACATCCAGTGTTTCACATTTCCATGCTACGGAAGTATGTTCCAGATCCATCTCATATGCTTCAACCCTAAGAGATTGAAATAGATGAAGCATTGTCATTTGAGGAAGTACCAGTATAGATTGTGGATCATCATATTAGACAGCTCCAGAAAAATAGTATTCCAATGGTTAAAGTATTGTGGCATAGCAGAAGTGTAGAAGAGTGTACTTGGGAGAGTGATGCTGAGATGAGACTCAAATACCCCCACCTATTTCATGAGTCAAGTTTTAATTCTACCTATAACCTTAAAGTAAATTCAAGGACGAATTTATTTGTAGGGGGGTAAAATGTAACACCTTAGTTAAAACCTAGAACTTGAACAAAAAAGGGTTACTTGGGAAAATTTTGACTTGACTTAAATGTTGTGATTTGTTTTGTGTTTATACTTGAATTTGACATGTATGCATGTTATATGATGTTTTTATATGAATAAAGGGGGTTTAAAGGCTGTTAGCAAGCAATCGAGTAAAATTGAGTTTTTAGTGAACTAGGGGCAAAATGATCATTTCACACCCTTTGAGCTTTTAATGGAAATTAACTTGATATTTGATGATAAAAGAGAATATTAGGACATAAAAATAGAGGTATAATGGTCATATGAATTATTGTTGGAAGATTAAAGCCAGTAGAAAATAATTCCGGGAAAAGTTACTCAGATAGGGATCCAATTTGAACTAAGCGTAGTATAGTCTTTTCCTAAGGAATATGGACTTATATGGCATATGCAAGTGTATGGTATCATTTTAGGCTAACCTAAATCAAACCATTGGATGAAAAGATCAAGAATTGAATGGTTAGTAAGCTAGGTTTCATAATTTTTATCATAGGACCAATGCATAGGATTACCAACTTGATATTTAGTTGGATTTTTCCCACCTCTTCTTCTTCTTTAGCCATTTTCACCAACCAAACTTTCTCTTTCTTCCTTTCAAGTTTCAGCCACCATAGATCTTCACCAAACTAAGTTTTTTTCTTTCATTTTTGATCCAAACTAGTTAATTCCATCATTATAAACACAATTATAATCTTAGATTCAAAGAAAAATCAAGAAAAGTTGATAAATCAAAGCTTTGAAGATTTCAAAAAACTATTGAAAAAGTAAGTGATTTTACCATTCTTTTGGTTTAATTTTGATCCTAAGATGTTCCTTGATAGTAATTAGTATCAAATATGTATTTAGGTTGGAAGAAAACTCAAAAGTTGGAAGGAAACCCTAGCTAGGAAAAGGAAAGATTCAAATGTGTTATTTTGATGGAATTTTGGTTCAAATGTGTTGTATTTGATGTATTTGTAATGAATTAGTAGCCATTTGATGGAAATAAATCCATTTGGTGGAAGTTATAGGTTGGCTGAAATATGGTGTTCAAACAAATGAATTGATGCTTTGATGTTTAATAGTTTTGAAAGCTTAAATGTTATGCATTTGATGTATATGTATGTTGTTTGATTGATTGGTGTTGAAAAATGAATGAATGGAGTGAATTCTAACTAGGCCGAACCATATTGAGTTTATAGGTTTAATGTGTTAGGTTGAAGCAATTAGGAAGGAAGGGTTTGAATTTGGATTAATGATTTATGTAATGCAAATGTATAAGTTTAGATATGGAAATGGTGTTTGATATAAGTACTTGGAAGGTAAACTTGGAATTTGGTGTATGTTTGATATGGAATGTTGAACTATTTGTATATAAGTTCTTAATTTGGCATAATAGTGATGAATAAATGAAATGTAAGTCAAATGTAGTGATAGACATGTGTTTGATGCATAAAGGGTTGGAAAAAGTATAAATTGTGTAATGTGAGGTCTATAGTGTATATTGTGTATACTAGATGTATTTTGATGTGAATAATGTGTTTTGTAATGTTTTCAAGTCTTACTGGAGTGTTATATTTGGAAATAGGTAAACCGTCGAGTACTCTAGCTGGGAGTGTCGAGCGGCGGGCCGATTAGGGCTTTAAAATAGTGCTTTGGGGGACAAAGTGACTTTTTGTATTAAAGGCGAGTCTATATGCATAATCATACATGATTTACATCATATATCTTATAAAAGGTAATTTGGAATGATAAACTAGCACTTGATATCCAAAAATACCTACAGTGCATTTTTACCCCAAAACAGGCCTACCGAAACGACTTAAATCGACCTAAACTTTGACTGGCTATAAAATGAAACCTAAAAAGCCAATTGAATCCCCACTTGGCCCCATATTTTTGTTTTTCCTTGAGCTTTAAATTGGTACCTCATGGTCCACTTGAATCCATTGATAGCATAGTTAACAAAAAACTACTCAAAAATCCCAAAACAGACCCGTAACGGTGAGTGCTAGTTGCCTGGGCAATAGATATCTGTTCTTCACTGTTACCTTATTCAACTGTCTATAGTCGATGCACATTCTCATTGTTCCATCTTTCTTCTTAACAAACAACACTGGAGCTCCCCAAGGTGAACTACTGGGTCTAATGAACCCTATAACAAGCAATTCCTGTAACTGTACCATAAGCTCCTTTAACTCTGGTGGTGCCATTCTGTAAGGAGGAATGGAGATTGGATTTGTACCAGGATACACCTCAATTTCAAACTCTATCTCCCTGTTTGGTGGTGATCCAGGAAGATCTACAGGGAAAACATCTGAAAAATCTTGTACCACTAGAATATGCTCTAATTCTTTAGGTACCTTTGTAGTATCTGTCATAGATGCCAAATAAGCTGTGCACCCTTTCCTTAATAACCTCTATGCCTATATAGCTGAAATCAACCTTGTCATTTTCTTATTTTTCTCTCCCTGAAACATATATCTTTCTTGTCCATCCATTCTAAACTCTACTTGTTTCAAAGAGCAATCAATAACAGCCCTGTATGCAGTTAGCCAGTCCATACCTAAAATAACATCAAATTCCAAAACTGGCAGCTCAATCAAATCTGCAAGCATTACCCTATCAGTTATCCTCATAGGTTAGTTTCTATATCTATGGCCCACAATAACAATTTCCCCCAATGGAGTGGATACCTCTAAAGGCATCAATAAGGGTTCCCAAACTAACCCCATTTTCCTAGCAAACACACAAGATACAAAACAGTGTGTGGCACCAGAATCAAATAGTGTGTATGCCTCAATATCATGGATAGGAACTATACCTACAACTGTGTCCTGCTGTCCCTGGGCTTGCTGTGGAGTAATGGCAAAAACTCTCACCTGAACACGCCCTGCAGGTGGCTGTACTGTAGGCTAACCCTGACTTGCTGGTCTGCCTCTACTAGCTCCCCCTCTGGTCATCCACACAGTAGGCTGTGATGCCATTGAATTTGTCTATTGTGGAGCTCTCATAGGACAATCCTTTAGAAAATGGCCAATCTGCCCACATTTGAAACAAGATCCTGCTCTGGCCCTGCATTCACCAACATGCCTCTTTCCATAATACATACATGGAGGTATCTCTGGAATCTGTGGTGCTAGTCTACTGGACCCTCTGGAATATGTTTGGATAGGTGGCATCATCATGCCTCCCCTAGGAACATCCCTCCTCTGACTCTGTGCTGAGGGTGTATGAGTTTGCCTCTGAGTAGGCCTAGTCACAACTGTTTGGGATGATCCCTCACCATACCTATGGAACTCTCCCCCTCTGCTCCTCTTTCTAGAGTCTCTCTATTCTTTATTCTTTGTATTTTGTATCCATTTGTGCAGTTGCATCTATAATCTGTCCCAGAGTAGCATACTGTCCAGTTAACAGCATATTGTGCATTGAAGCATGTAGGCCTCTTCTGAATCGGCCAATCAGATCTGCCTCTATAGGAGCTATCTGTCTTGCATATTTACACAATCTCCTGAATTTCCTAGCATAATCAATGACACTAAGGTTTCCCTGTTTGAGCTGTTCAAACCTTATAATATTCCTATCTCTGATTCCAGCTGGTAAGAATTTATCCATCTATTTCTGTTTAAATTCTTCCTAGGTGATTGGGTCATTTCCACGGATGTTGGCATCAATATGTTCATCAAACCATATGGAGGCATCCCCCACAAACAATAAGCCCACCAGCTCAATAACTCTAGCATCTGAACATGAAAGCTTTCTTACAACTCTGTCTACCCTCTCTATGAAGTCACAGGGGTCTATACTCCCCAGAATAGGTAGGTAGCTGTAGCTTCATAAATTCAGAAATATTGAAACCACCCTCAAGTATGATTCTTCTGTTTCTGACCCTTCACTGTTCAGCTGGTACCCTCTCTGGTACTGGTGGTACCTCAGGCTGAATAACAGGTTGAAGAGGTGGTGGTGGCTGTGGTACTGCAGCTACCTGTGCTGCTATGTGAGCTTGCAGCATTTGCATCATTTCTTGATTCCTTAACATTTCTTGTCGGAATTCCTGCATTTCCTGTCTTAAAGTAGTCTCACCTATACTGCTCCCTTCTGTATGCTTTCTAGATCTAGGTGGATCAGGACTAATCCTCTCTGCCTGAACAGATGTATCTGTGCCTACCTCAGGCTCCCCACTATCAGCCCTATGCTGACCCTCCATATCAGGCATATCCCACTTATTCACACTTCTTGACATATCTCTGCATATATTTAAATAAGCAACCATTTACATAACATAGAGGAGTTTTCATACTACAGATTCACAGAATTTCAAACAATAAAGATAACATTTAACTTAGACGATATACGAACTCCTATGTTCCTTGGTATATACTCTATTACTGACATATAACATCACAGGTTTACTTTACTAAACCTTTAGCTCTGATACCAAATCTGTCACAGCCAAATTTTAGACTATGACGGTCCTAGGGTACGGGTAATGCCTAAGCCACAAGTACCTCGAAGAACCCATTCTGTTACTTTTACTTATCTTTTACATTCATTACTTGACCTGTGATACATTTTAAGTGATAATTTTTTTTTGAAACATCATATTAATCATGCAGAAAAACTGGCAGAGTTTCCTTTGTAACTATGACTTAAGCTATCTGCAAAACATATAAATTTGCACTCCTAATAATTCATACATCCCCTTATAACCTCCATTGATCAATTGCAACTCAATATGCACTTCAATATTGGCAATCACATCTCATAATATATACATAACATATCAAGCTCATATATCATATATATGTACAACATATACATTATCATATCATATTTGATTACCATTTGATCATTTTGACATTTTACTTAAGTCAACTCAAACCTCTATACATTATATACCAAGGAACTTATATACACAGG
>CANXYC011249553.1:0-13884 GCA_948193065.1 Aleurites moluccanus | reverse complement strand
AAGTTTTGTTTATATTATGTAAATTCCAAATCTAAAGTATTTGTAAATAATGTACATAATAGAAGTTTCATGGTACTGTATCTAAGTTTGGCATGTATGTTTATGTTTGTTGCATCCTTTATATAAGTTGCATTTTGGAGACATATATATATTGAGATATATTTGAGATTGTTATCTATTGATAGATTGTTGAGTTTTGTTGTTGTGAAGATCCAGAGGGATCCTTGTTATTAAGATAGAAGTGGAAGTTTATAATTGAAGCGTTTTATTGTGTTTTTAGCAGCTGGGCATGCTCCTTATACAAAGGAGATGCTGCCTAATTTTTCATAAGATATTTATGCCATTTTGAGCTTATTAATGTTTTGCAAGCCATATAGTATAGTATTATGGGTTCTTCGTGGTACTGGTAGCATAAGCATCACCTGTACCCTAGAACCGTCATAGCTCCTAAGTTGGGCTGTGACAGACTATGGCATGTAGATAATTATAAGTTGCATATATTTATATAATGTTGATTATAATTAATGTTTGAGTAATCATATATGATTGAGATGTATGTTATATATATATTGATGGAGATATTTGATTGAGGATGGAGATCCAGAGGGATCAGGAGTTGGAGATGATTGTGAATTTTATAGAAGTGTTAATTATTTGTTTTGATTTTTGGGCATGGTCCTATTTTAGGGGAGATGCTGTCGAAATTTTCTCAGCATTTTTATAATTATTTAAGTTGTATTTGTTTGTTGCATGTCATATAGATAGTCTATAGGGTTCTACGTGGTACTGGTCTTGTATGCATCACCTGTACCCTAGGACCGTCACGACTTTCGAGATAGGTCGTGATAGGCCATCAATGGTAAGCAATAAGATTTAAGCTTGGAATCAATGAACAAGTAAACAATATTTGTATCGTGTATATAAGATAGAGATAAGACAGATAAAGGGCCATGAAACTCATATCACATGTATCAATATACATAAGACTGATCGAGTCTTATAGTTAGGACAATTAACCATTCCTAACTAAGGTATCATGTATAGTCAATGTGCACATTGCCAATGACATGTACCCACTACCCTGTCGATGAGGCAGCTCCGTCAAATATCATGTAAATAGGCCAATGGAAATCAATACCAATTTCCAACATGCATTAGGATCATTACGGTATAATGGCTTTCGATCGATACATATGGGTTTACTTGTCAATCAATGTCAATACATTTTACTAATCATGTATCGGTTTCATTTCTTGATACAGATGTAGCAATTAATAATAAATATCATGGTTAAACATTTGGTGTGCAAACTTTTAGAAGCAATTCGGGTACATAGTCAATCAAGCATAATAGGCATTTCAATATCAATAACAATCAGTAAATATGGATAATTTCAATCTTTAGGAAGATCAAAGAATGAACAACAAATACAAAGTAGCATTTAATCAAGAAGAAAATATGTTCATTGGGTCAACATATCATGGCATGAATATGATGTATACATTACTCACGTTAGCTTATGACTTGAACATTTTCCATTTCCTTTTCCTTTATCTTTGATTCTTTGCCTTATCTCTTATGGTACCCATCATGTCTCTTATTAATTCTTGACTCTACATATCCAATTAATTTCCATACAAATACTATTTAATATAGAATTACCTTACTTATATTTATATTAAAAAAATTACTCAAATTTCTAAGTTTTAGGTTTTTTTGTGCGAAATTTCTTACTAGCAGCCTATTTTCCATTACCCATGTCTTTTTCTACACTTATCTAATTGCTTCAATTATTTTTCCACCTTAAACTAGACATATTAATCTCTAACATATCAAAAATTCACCTTATTCCTATTACTACACAATTTATAGTGTTAATTTAAACTTAGCTTTATAACCAGACCTGCTGCCCTACATTCTATTTGCAATCCTATACTGGCAGTCTGTAATATTTTATCTCATAACTTAATCTATACTTATGCAATTACTGCAACTATTTTTCCTATTGAAAATATACATATAATATTATAACATAGACAAATTTCAGAATATTTGGATCACTACATAATTATTAGTTAACTTTTAAATTTAAACTATTGTTTTGAAATCTCTATCCAAATAGACCCTATTTCCATACCTATAAATAATTCTATATTAATCCAATTACAAAACCATTTTACATTCATTTAGATAGAACTTAAATGAATATTTTTTATGTTTAATACTTTCTCTAATTCAAAATTTAAGGTCCTCTTTTCTATAGAAATCAGTAGTCTATGTTCCATTTATCAGTCAATCTAGGAAGATTACAGTCATGACCTAATATCTCATAAACAAAAAATTCAATTGCAAAACCATTTTACAGACATATATATGAGACATAAATAAACATATTTTATGTTAAATACTTCTTCTAATTCTATCTCTATCATTATGTTTAATAAAAACACATTAGCATTTTTCAGAAAACCTAATTCCAGGTCAGTCACAGTTTTTACTCAATAAATCTTTCCTCACCTCGAATTTTACAAATTCCTTTTTCATAAATCTAATAACATATTTATCTACAAATTTTATGTTTTGGCCATTCTCAAATTCAGTCCTTAAAATTTTGGAATATTAGTCATAATTTACTGCCTCAAATCATATTTCAGAAACTATATAAATCCTAACTCACTCTTTATATTTTTAGCTTAATTAACTCTATTATTTACTAAATTAAACCATAAAACTCTTAAATTAAGTCAAATAACTAAGTTTAGAAATCTTACTTTGATTTAAAACACTTGAATTTCCCTCTTCTTTTGCTCCTCCAAATGATTGAATACTAAATTCTATTTATTTTCTTCATAAAGCTTCTTCCTTCTTCAATTTCCTATCTATTTTTGGTTGATTTCTTTGGAAAGGTTTAGAAAACTATTTTTTTGATTTTTCTCTACATATGGTTCGGCCTTCCCCTTTTGAAAAGCTTTCCTATTTATCTCTTTATATACACCAAAAGCCAACTAAAAAAAATGAAGATAAAGAAAAATAGAATTTTCTAGATTTTTTATTTTTTGTCATCTTTTCATTAATTTGGTAAGTTAATTAATTATTTCCTATCAAATAAAATCCTCTTCATCATCATGGCCGGCCACCTTACTCTCTTTCTAGATTTGGTGAGTCCCATAACTTTATTTAATTGCACTTTGGCCTAAAAATTTCCTTATTTGCATTTTGACCCCAAAACTTTTTGTAATTTATTTTGTCTATTCTATTTAGATTCAACCTCGAGTGTGGGGAGTAAAAGACCTTATTTTAGGTTTTTCTATTATTTAAAAATAGTTTTGGGTCATTTCTAGATCCCAGGCAGTGGATTTTCATAATTACCCCCAAAATTATCATAAATTATGATTTTTCCATTACTCTTATTTTCAGCATTCCAAAATATTTTTCAACTCTTTCTTTTCACCATAATTTCACATAAAATTAACTAACTTAATCTTGTCACGACCCAACCGGAGAGTCGCAACGGTCCTAGGGTATGGGTATTGCATAAGCGACCAATACCACGAAGAACCCAAATAACTATCTATATGACATGCAACAAATAAATACAGCTTAATTAATCTTAAAAATGCTGAAGAAAATTCGACAGCATCTCCTCTATAATAAGACTTTGCCCAAAAACAAAACAAACACACAACACTTCTATTATCATCCATAACCAATCTCAAACCAATGATCCCTTTGGATCTCAAACAACAACTCAATATACACATATCTATACATTCAAACATTTCCATATATATATAGCATATCATATCCATCCCAAAATATCATTAACATGCAAACTTCTACTATTAGCTACATGTCACTTCTTAAGATACAGTACCATGGAACTACTATTCTAGACAATAATTACATAATCTTTTGGAGTTTGATATTTACATGCTCACTAACAACTTCCAAGGCAAAAATAGGATATGCCAATAGAAAACGTGCCTCACCGAAGACCTGAAAAATTAAAACACTAAGAGAATGAGAATAAAAATACTCAGTGAATCCAAATGTATAAAGATGCAATAAATGCTCAATAATAATATAAATGCCAATATACAGTCCAAAGAATTAAATAAAGTATAGCAACTGAATAATAAAACAAATAATTATATAATTATTAATATAATAACCATTTAAGCAGTAAAAGATAGCACATATATGATATAACAGGATAGGGTTACTATTTGGACGTCAATACTCAGCACTATCATAAAGTGCACTAGGGAATATAACGTCCCTCCCTAGTAGGGGTCCCATAATTACATGACTCTCGTAAAGGGTATTTTCCTTACGACTAGAAAATATAACATCCCTCTCTAATAAGGGTCCCATAAACACAGTGTGCACACAGTCAATGGTCTTTACCCGCTATACCATCGCAATAGCTCTGTTTTAATATCATATGAATGTCCATCTATAAACAGTAAATAAAGCATATTTATACCTCATATGGCTGTAGAACAATCATATATACATATATGAAGAATAATGGAACAAAATTAGAAGATGTCAAAAATTGGCCCGGCGGGGCCCAGTTGCGTTGCCGCAACTGGCTACCAAATTACCGGTCTGTTTTGGGATTTTTAGGTAGTTTCTGGTTAATTATTTTATCAAATGAATTAGTTGGACCATGAGGTATCGTTTCGAAGCTTAGGTTAGGATTAGATGATTGGACCAAGTGATGGCCCAATTGGCTTTCTGGTTTTCATTTTATGGCCTGTCAATGTTTAGGATAGTTTAGGTAGTTTCGGTGAGTTTATTTACGGGCCAATTGACACTTTATACACTTTTGGGTAACAAACTTCATATTTATCATTCAAATGATATAATATGATATAAATGATGCAAATCATGCATAATTATATAAAAGGACACACCTCAAACACAAATCTAATTATTCTCCTAAGTCCAATGCCTCCGAGCCCTATTCGGCTCGCCGTTCAACACTCCGATCGGGAATTTTTGACGGTTCACCTATTACCACACATAACACTCCGATAAGCTATAAAATCATTACAAAACACATCAATTACACAAAAATACATCAAATACACAAAACATACATTGCATTTACTACTAAACACACTTTACACCAAATATAAGCAATTTTCACTATTACCTTCAAAGTACTCAACATATACATTCTATACACATTTAAACCTATACATTGCTATCATTTTCCATACTTATTCATATTCAAACTTAGCTTTATCAAACACATTACCCAAACACCTTAAACTAGTAAACTTAATCTTAACCAATTTAAGCAAAACTCAATTCATTCATCCATTTATCAATGCTATCTCATCCATTAACATATATAAACATCTAATGAACCACATTTAAGCATTTAAACCTATCTAACATCAAAATACACTTATCCATTCTCATTCCTCCTATTCGGCCAAAACATCAACACCTTCCAAATGGATTCTTTTCTAACATATAATCATTAATTCACTAAATACATATCAAATATGTCTCATTCTATCATTTAAACACTTAAAACAAAAATGCACAAATCCAAACCCTAACCCTAAAGGATTCGGCCATTTCTAATTATTTAACCAAATGAGATTATTTCCATCATTCAACCACAAATTCATATCATACACATCAAATGAACAACATTAGAAGCAATTAATTCACCAAAATCACACTTTGATCTAATGTTCTTCCTATAAGGGTTTCAAGCCATTATTTTGAATTCCAACCATACAAAATGAATTCTAATCCATAAATAATAACAAGAAACATCATATAAGCATTATAGAACCAATAAAACTCAAAAACTAACAACTTACTAAATTTTCTTCCGAATCTTCCTTGAATTATTTGGTTGCCTTAATGAATTTTTCCTAGAAATCTAAGGTTAAATTAGTGTTTAGGATGGTGGATTATATATAATTTAATAAACAATGGAAAGAAAACAATAAGAAATGACGTGGGTGTGTGATGGCCGAACCATGCAAGTGAACAACAATGGAGTTTTGGCAGAAATTTCTAAGGAAGAAGAAGACAAAATGGTGTGGTGGGAGAAATTTATCCAAATACTAAAGATGTGATCCAATGGTTTAGGTTTCATAGTAATTTTAGTGAAACCTAGTCATCCAACCATCCATTGTTCTTACTTTCATACTATTGGTTTATCCAAAGTCAACAAAGATGGATATCATGTACATTTAACATACCAAATCCAAAACCAATGGCAAAAATCCTATACTTTAAGCTTATGATAGCAATTTTGCAACCTATTCATCTAACCATCCAATTCTTCATCATTTGATCCAATGGTTAGATTTAATCAAGCCTATACTAATACCTTAAGGTTTCACACACTCTATAACTCCATATTATAAAGAAAAAGACCAAAATACCCCTAATGCAACCGAAGCACCGAAATTGCACAACTTGCTGGGAACCATTTTTCAACCGGGTTTATTTCTCTATCTATTACTCAAATAAATTAAATAATGTCATTTTCAAGTTTTTAAATTATTTTCTACCTCCAAATATGATATTAAATCCATTAAAATCGGACGGGCAAAAAATGACCATTTTGCCCCCAGTTCATCAAAAACTAAAAATTTCCCAATTAAGTCCTAACAGCCTCTATACCGCTTCTATGCATAAAATCAATTCAAATAACATGCATAACTATCAATTTCATACAATAATGCATAATAATAATACATTTAAAAGAAAAGAAAAACTCCCCTCTAAAGTTATCTTTAAAGGTTAAATCAAACTTAGGTTGAGGTGTTACAAATCTCCCCATGTTTGGGTCAAAAATTCTACAATTAGTCGGACTGCTATTTTTCCAGCAATGTAATTAATACAGATATTTTCCTGGACAGTGTCTCAAAAGTAGCCCGGTTGAGTGCAAAAATTCCTAAATGTCACACTCTACCATTCTCTGTATATTTCAATATTTGATTGAGCCTATTCATATTTTAATTAATACCATATCTGTTACTATAACTGTCACACCCCAACTCCAGTGGTGCGACAGTGCTAGGGCAAGGGTAGGCATAAGGCCACCATAAACCCATAGAACTAAGAAATCATGAATCTCATATACCATTCTATCAATTTCAACATCATATATTTTCATACAATGATCATTTCCACACATATAATTTAACATCAATCATATCTTTTCTATTATCATTTCATAGCTTTCTCTTGTTGCTTAATGATCAAAAGATGCATCTCACATCACTAAGGAACAAGAGTACCCAAAAGGTAATAATCATACATCAAAATACACTAGTATCTTCAAATGACTAACTACGGAGCTCTAGATTATACTCCCATTACATATTGTGCCATAATACCATTAAATGAATATACATAATATCTCAAAATTATTACAGTAAATTATTACAGTGAAGCTTCTTGGGAGAATGGATCAAGAAGCTGGATCTTCTCTATTAGCTCCTTCATGAGCAATGCTATCACCTGAAATCCACAGAAGAGGAGTGAGCCTTCAACTCAGTAAGATATGAACATTATAAATCAAGAATCTGAATATCGAATCATAGTCATGAACAAATATCTATACATATAGGTATGAAAGATTCATAAGCTTTACTTGAAGGAACATGGTACTCATAATAATTTGGCTATATCAAATCATATCATTTATCAAATCATGGTTCATGTCTGGAATATAAAATGTCCATAAAGAATGGCATTACCAAATATCATCTAATAGAACTGATCTCATGTCATAACATACGTATTAGTAGCCTTGCTACCTTAACGTGCACACATGCTTGGCCAGGCATGCACCTAGAGCTCATGGCCCCCTCTAGGTGGAACACTGATAAAAACCCTATCAACTGGGGTCCTAAAGTGCACAATGGACCAATGAATTTACTCTCATTGGAAAGAGCGTTCTATCTATGGTTCATGGAGTTTCAATCTCATAGGAAGCATATTGGTCGCAAGACCATTATCATATATCATCATTCAAATCGGGTTTAACAAACATGAATCATCTAAGCTTTATCCAAGAAAATTGATCAAGTCATTTATATTATATATATATAGGTTTCAAATTTGCTATCATAAGCTCAAAGTATAGGATTTTTACCTTTGGTTTTGGATTTGGTGTGGCAAATGTATGTGTAGGCCACCATTGTTGACTTTGGATTAACAAATAGCATAAAAAGTAAGGAAAATGGATGGATGGATGGATAGATTTCACCAAAAATAACATAAAACCTAAACCGTTGGATTATACCTTTGATATTTCAAGTGATATTTCCCACTACTTCAATTGTTCACCATCTTCCTTATAAGAAAATTGCAGCAAACAACATTGTTCTTCAATGTAAGTTTTAGCCACCATCCACCTTGTCCATTTCTTATAATTTTCATTCCATTTTTGATAGAATTAGTTAGATTCCATCATTCTAAACACCAATCTAACCATAGAATTGAAGGAAAAACTCATTAAAGTAACAATTTAATTCAAGGAAGATTTTGAAGAAATTTTTGTAAGTTGTTAGTTTTGAAGTTCTTTTGATTCAATGATGTTTATATGATGTTCCTTGATATTATTTAGTGATTGAAACTCATTTTGTATGGTTAGAATTCAAAAGAATGGATTGAAACCCTAATAGGAATAACATTGAATCAAAGTGTTGTTTTGATGGATTAATTGCTTCAAATGTTGTTCATTTGATTTATATAGCATGAATTAATGGTTGAATGATTGAAACAAACTCATTTGGATTGAAATCCAAAGTGGCCGAACCATATAGGCTTAGGGTTTGGTTTTGTACTTTGTTGTTTTATGTGTTTAAATGATGGAATGAGTTGAATATGATGTATATGTAATGAATTGATGACTTAATGTTGGAAAGAAATCCATTTGGATGGAAGGTTGTTTTGGCCGAATATAGTAAACTTCAATGGTGTGTTGTGTTTTGCTATTTGTTAGGTTTAAATGCTATACATTGGATGCATTTGTATGATATTTGATAGAATGGCATTGAAAAATGGATGAATGGAGTGAATTTTACTTAAGTTGGATAAGATTGAGTTTACTAGTTTAAGGTGTTAGGTTAATGTGATTTACAAAGTGAAGTTTGAATATGAATAAGTGTTGGAAATAATGGAAATGTATAGGTTTTGATATGTAAAGAATGATTGATTTGAGTACTTGGAAGCTAAGTTTAAATATGGTGTATGCTTAATATGAAATGATGAACTAAGTGTATAAGAGTTGTTAATATATTATATAAGTGATAAATATGTATAATGTGAGTTAAATGTGGTATTAGATATGTGTTATTACATAAAGGAATGAATATAGTATGATTTGTGTAAAATGAGGCTTATAAGGTATAATGTGTATGCCTTATGTAATTTGGTGTGTTTTGATGTTTGTTTATGTGAATTATGTGATTTGTAATGTTATATAGTCTTACCGGAGTGTTATGCATGAAAATAGGTGAACCGTCAAAAACTCCTGATTGAAATGTAGAGCGGCGAGCCGAGTAGGGCTTGAGTACAGTTTTTGGGGGCTAAGTGATTACATTGTGAAAAAGGTGAGTCCTTATGTATAATTTTGCATGATTTGCATTATATATGTTATAATATTACATTGGAGCTAATAAAATAGAGTTTGATACCTAAAAACCCAAACAGTGCAAATTGGCTCGTAAATAAGCCTGCCGAAACTACCAAAATTGACCTAAACTTTGCCGGTCCATAAAATGAAATCCACAAAGCCAATTGGGCCATCACTTGTCCCAATCATCTATTCTCGACCTAAGCTTCGAGAAGGTACCTCATGATCCACCTAATTCTTTTGGTAACCTAGTTAACCAAAAAGCACTCAAAAATCCCAAAACGAACCCATAATTTGGGAGCCAGTTGGGGCAGCACAACTGGGCCCCATCGGATAATTTTTTGGCAACTTTCTAATTTGTTCCATTATTCTTTATATATGTATATATAATCATTTTACATCTATATAAGTTCTATTTATGCTATATTTATTGATTATATGGAGACACAAACGTATGATATTTAAAATAAGACTACTTCGATGGGTAGTGTAAAATTCCATCGACCGTGTGCACACTAGTATTAAATAACTTAACCCTTGCTGGAAAGGGTGTGTAATATTCTCTAGTATTCATAAATTGGCCCATAATAGGGAGGGTGTGCAATATTCCTTAGTCATAAAGGCTGATCCTCTCTGTGTTTAGAAATTTCTGCAATTTTTATTGTTCCTAATACAGACAGTATGATTTTAATGATTAATGAATGTAATCATGTTATATCATATGTGAGTTGGATTATATATTGAATATTTATATGAATACTCATATGTTTATTGATACATATACTTGTTACTTTCTTTGACTTGTTATCCTATACTGATTCTACAGGCCATATAAGGGCAATTATTGATTATATAGCATTTACTGCATTTTTATGCATTTGGATTCACTGAGTATTTTTATACTCACCCCCTTTAGTGGTTATCATTTTCAGGTCAGCAGTGAGGCCTAAATTCCATTGGCACATCTTATCCTCGCCGTGGAAATTTTATAACTTGTGACATGTAAATTCCAGTTCCAAAGATATATGTAAATATTTGTACAAGTATACAGGTTCCATGGTACTGTAAATTAAGGGTTAGCATGTATATATATGTGTGTTGCATCTTTATATCTATAAGTTATATCATGAGACATATTCATATATGTTAAGATGAATGAATGTGATCTGATGTACAGATGTTTATATTGAGTTGATATTGGAGATCCAGAGGGATCCTTGAATTGAGATAGATGGTGAAGTATATAGTTGAAGTGCTTATTTGCATGTTTTTCAACTGGGCATACTCCTTATATAGAGGAGATGTTGCCCAAATTTTATGAGAATTGTCAAGCCTTATTGAGCTTGTTATTGAATTGCATGCCATTTAGTATAGTTAATTGGGTTCTTTGTGGTACTGGTAGCATAAGCAACACCCATACCCTAGGACCATCACGGCTCCCAAGTTAGGTTGTGACAGGAAAGTTAGGAGACAATATCTGCTCCTTTGCTTTTCGGGAAGGCGGCGGTCTGATTGTCCTTCCTGATCAGAGCTCCACTTTGGATCGGTTGAAGCCCGGGGAGACGGTCGGATTGTCCTTTATCTGATGATTCAAAACAAAATTAATAGAGTGATTTTGTTAGAAAATGATTTTTTTAGGCTCTACTCTCCCCGAATTTAGTCCTTCTTTAGTTCAAAGAGAACTAAAGAAAATTGGGCTCCACTCACCCCGAGTTGGTTATTCTTTAAACTCAAAGAGAGTTAAAGAAATAAGCAAAAATCGATGTATAAGAGAGATAGAGGAAATCCGAGAAGGAATGTCAACTTCAAGTGATTTCGGTGTGTTCAATTATGAAGGAGGGCCTCATATTTATAGGCAAAGGGCTGCCATCGAAGGGGGGTGGTGGCACCGCCATGGCCTTTGGTGGTACGAGCAGAGAAGGAGGGCGGCAGCAAAAAGGTGGCACAAAATGTCAGAGCGGTACCGCCAAAGAGGGACGGCGGCACTGCCCTACCCTGAGGGTGGTAGTCCGGGTCTGATTCTGATCCGACGTGTTTCTAAGTCTGTCTGAGTGCGGGTTTAGTTTTGTTGAGTGCCAGTCGGGTTGGCACAAGTCTGAGGGGTGCGAAAATCCAGTGTTCACAGTTATGAGATTTGGGAGGAAAGGGAAACTATCACCAAGATTTGTAGGTTCATTTGAGATACTCGAGAAGATTGGCAATGTGGCCTATAGATTGGCTCTTCCTCCAAATTTGAGCCATATTCATCCGATGTTTCATATTTCTATGTTATGGAAGTATGTACCTAATCCATCACATGTATTGGAGACACAAGATATTGGGGTTAACAAAGACTTGTCATATGAGGAGCTACCACTGAAGATTATTGATAGACAAGTCAGGTAATTGCGAAACAAAGAGATCCCAATGGTAAAAGTACTTTGGAGGAAATAGACGATAGAGGAGTACACATGGGAGAGCGAGCAGGACATGAGGAACAAATATCCATTCTTGTTCTAACAGTGTGGTATGTGTTTATTTTAAATTCGCTGATGAATTTATTTAAAGGGGGGTAGAATGTAATATCCTAGAAAAAAAAAAAGTCTACCATAATTGAACTATATTATTATCATTTTTTGGTTTGGGATCATTAAAATGACTGAAAATAATTTTTGAGATACAATTAAAATGTATATTAGGTATTGTCCCGAAAAACGTCCGTGTCAATAACACTGCCGAGAAAATAGCAGTTTGGTCAACATATAAATTTTTTATTCTGATTAAGGCATAAAGAATCATATAAATATTTGTGTAATTATGGTGAAAAGAAAAAGGTGAAAAATGTTTAGGAACACTAAAAAAGTAGGTAATGGCAAAATCATAAATAAATGAAACTTTGGGGTATAGTGGAAAAATGACTGTTTGAATTTCAGAATGGCTCTAAAACTATTTTTATAATAAAGTATAAATAAAAATAAGCTATTTGAATCCCTGCTTTGAAATCCAATTCTCAATATAATTGTCATAATAAATTACAAAAAAAGTTGGGGCCAAAGTATGATTTATGGATTATTTAAGGACCTAAATGTAATTTGCTATTTTTGACTTAGTATATAAGCAACACTTAAACATTTTTTGTTCATCTTCTTCCTTCCTTTCAACTTGGCTGAACCTCTCTTCCATTTCTTCTCCATTATTAAGCTTGTTTTCTTAAGGAAAAATCAAAGAAAACCTAAAACTAACCTTATATCTTCCATCTTCCATCTATTTTTCCATCTTGAATCACAAAGGATTTCAAGAACAAACACCAAGTAGATTTCGGGTGGAGCTTCATTCAAAGGTAAGGAAGTGATTTATTTGGTTTTATAGTTGATTTAGATGTTTTAGATGTTAAATAGAATGGGTATTATGTTTAATTGCATCAATTGATGTATTTGGATATTTTTCTCCAAATTCCAAACCCTAACCTAAGTTGTATGATTTAGCTATTTGATTTTGAGTTAGTTTATGTTAATTAAGTTTAGAATATATTAATTGAAGGCTAATAGATGAATTATTTATGGTTGGTTTAATATAGAAAATCAAGAATTAGAAAGTTGTCAATTTTGCCTCCTTTGAAGCTTTAGGTGGAAAATAAATTTTCAAGCTCATTTGAAGTGTGAGTGAGTCTTATATATATCAAATTACATACCTAATGTGTTACAATGCTGATTGGAATTCATTTTTATTGGACCCATTTTGGCCGAACCATCATTACTATTCATTCTTTTGAATTTTTGCTTTGTTTTCTTTATGTTTCCAAAGCCAATTTGATCTTTTAAATGATGTTTATTGTTGTATATCTAATGCTTATTCAAATGCCTATATTGTGAGTTTTTGTTGATTATTGGGGCAATGTTGGAGTTGCACCCAAACTATGTCAAATTGCCCATTCAAAGTTGCACACCAAGTGTTTGACAAAATACCTAGTTCATTTTGTCATACGCGTATTACTTCTTCATCCATAGGCCTACCATTTGAATATCATCGTTGCCAGTGACATTGGCATGCCAATTGTGTCAACTTTTTGTTCATGTATGACCAACCTATGTTTCATCCCATTGTTAATTGCCAAACCCTTTGTCATTGTATATATACTTTGTCACAGCCCAACTTAGGAGCCATGACGGTCCTAGGATACAGGTGATGCTTATGCTACCAATACCACGAAGAACCCATAAACTATACTATATGGCATGCATACACAAATAAGCTTAATAATAGCTTAAGCAATCAAAGAA
>CANXYC011248961.1:0-12836 GCA_948193065.1 Aleurites moluccanus | reverse complement strand
TTTTTGAACATTATATTATCTACCTATTGAAAAGAATTATATGTAGAACATAGGAGGAGATTGTTGGGTTTATTAAATAACCCTAATTTATGTTCTAATATAAATCCTAATAGGTAAAGGACCTTTGTAGTGGGCCTAATGGGTAAGAACCCATTAACTGGTTCAACCCTAGTGTAAACCTATATATATGCTAGCTGGGGGCAGCATGCTAGGTATTCCAAACTAGATACCTAGGGTGTAATGTTTCAAGCAATCACATATATTACTTGACCTAAAAACTCTAACACGAACTGGCTTGGCCATGGTGGATTTGCAATACCCACAAAACAAAACAAAACCAAAAAAGCTCAGTATTAACAGAACACATAATTGAACAGCAAAATAAAATTCTACCAAAAATCAAGATTTAAGTTTTCACATGCAAATCAAATATTGAGTAATGGATTTGGAGATGGAGCCACCGATTTTCCCTTGTCCCAAAACCCACACAAACTTCCATTTCTTATGAAAACCAATTATCCCAGCTATTTCTCTTCTTCGGGTCATTCTCTATTGGATTTGGTTTCATGTAGGAAAATAGGAACAAAACCCAACTTTAATCTTGTTAAGATCGCCACAGAGAACCGATCCACTCCAAACTGAAGCTCCATCACAGACAGACCGACTAGAACGAAATTTGGTGCCACTTAAGCGTCATCGGTGACCTTGGGGCCCAAAGGAATTATCTGTCTCTAACCTCGATTGTCCTACTTCACTCGATCAAGCAACGACGTCACCGATTTGGTCGGCGCATTAACGGAGCAAGAACGGTTAAGGAGGCGACGATGTGGGCTAGGCTTAACTTTTACAAATTGTGGTATGATTATCAGAGTAATCTCATTGTCGTCTGAGGAATGCCGTTGATCGGAGCGTCATTCCTGATGTCCTCGATAAGCCTTTCTTCTCTCTCTGGGTTCTCTTTCTGTAATTTTCTCTGCTTTTGAAATGGATGAAATTATCGATGGTGGCGTTAAGCTTCATGGAAAGAAAAAAAATTTCAATAAAAAGGGTCTTTTTTTTTTTGCTTTAAAATTAATTTATGCCTTTTATATTTTTTATTTTCCGACTCAGCTATCATAAGTCAAATCAACATTTCCTATCTTGTTGATGTGATTTTAACGCGCTTGAAATTTATTGGTGTTTGTTCTCGTTAAAAAAAAAAAAAATATATATATATATATATTAAAAAATAAAAATTAAAAAATTTAATCGATAAAAAATAAATTATAATAACTTAATAATGAAAACTGAAAATATAAATTATAATTACTCAATAGTCAAAATTGAAAAATTTATGAATATCAAGATGCGTTTTGTCATTATAATTTTAATATTTATTATTAGATTGACTTCATATTTTGTTTTTAAAAAATATATATCATATTATTGTATTTTATTATTGTTTAAAATAAGTAAGAGTTATTATTTTGGGAACAATTAAATCTAAAACAAGTATAGTCTAAAAACATTAGCATCCAGGATAGAATCTCCTAATAAGAGTTGTTTGCTAGCTTTAGGTAGGCATGTGCGTGTGGATGAGGTCCAGAAGTAGCAGAGACATCTTATGAGGTCCCAAGCCATAGCCATTACTTCAATCCTTAAATAGAAGAAAATTTAAAATTAAAGATAAGGATACCTTACCAACTCCAAAACACATTTCTGGTTCATCAGCTAATTCCTATGTAACTATGTTTGTCTTTACCAATTAACAAAGCTAATAATAACATGAGGTGTTAGTTCAAAATAAGCTTGTGTGGCTCAAAAGGCTTGGTATTTCTACTATGTTTTTAAATATTGGAGACACTCATCTTTAGAGGATTTAAATCACTATAAATTATATATATATATTAGTGTAATATTCTGAATTTTTTAACATTAGAAATTTATTTATTTTTTTTAAATATGAAATTAATATAAGAATATTAATTTTTTTTGGTAATTTAACATTAATTTTTAAAAATTAATTTATAATTAATAATAAATAAAAAATAGTTATTTTTTAAATTTCAATATGTTAAATTAAAAGGAATTTATTGATTTTTTATTTGTAATTTGATCTAAAATGAATTTTTTAAATTTAAATTGAATGTGGTTTCCAAGGAGCCAGATGTTGGCTTTTTTAAACCTTTCTTCGCTAGGATTTACAAGTGTGAGTCGTGGATTTGTCAGTTAATTAATATTTTTATCTGTTTATCCAAACTTTCGTTTGATGTTTGATTGACAACTTGACATTTTATCGGTTAGTCTTAAGTCCAAATGCCAATATTATATTATTATTTCATTTCTTTTCCTTTTCTTTTATTTAGTTTGTCAAGGAATATTATTAATTTTCATTTCTTTTCCTTTTCATTGAATTTTATTGACTGCCCTTTGGTCAATCATCTTTGGGATTTTTATTAAAAAAAAAAAAGAAAAAAAAGAAAAAAAATTTCATATTTATAGTTATAAAAATATTTTTTAAAAAATATTATATATACTTTAAAATATTTTTTTAAAAATGTAATATATACTAAATATATATAAAAAATATATTAAAATATAAAATATAAAATGATAAAAGCGAAAGAAAAAAAAATATATAAAATATATATATATATATATATATATGTAATTTTCCCATCATCTTTTAATGTCTTTTATCCCGATGCCCAATAAGTGTGGGCCAATAAATATCCACCTTACGATAGGCTCGGGTTAGTTCTAGCATGATTGAATAATAAAATATTCTTTTTAATTATCATGGGCTGTGTTTGGTCTTTTACATCAGCCCAGATTGTTTACGTTAAAAGGTTCTGGACTGGCCCATGATTTGAACAGAGGTAAATCCCAAGCCTATATAAATTACATCATGCATTTCCTACAAGCCTACTTAAAATTTGGTCCTGCTATGTGTGGCTACAGACGTATACGAATCTTACATCCTAAATTATAATTTTATAAAATATATATAAAGTTATAAAAAATGAATAAATTATAAAAAAATATTTATATTCACATTATGAATAAAAAATATTCAATCAAACAAGATTTAGGATCTGTTTATTTTGCGAATATTTTTTTTCATATTTTATTATGTTTAGAATATTTTAAAAAATTAATCAATGGAAAATATTTCTTTTTTAGTCAATAATAAATTAAATCAATTTTAAGAAAAATAACTTTAATAAAAAAAGTATAAAAATATAAATTCATTAACCTGAAGATACATATACTCATTATCAACGATTATTAATGACCCATTAATAATAATTAACATTCACCGTCTGTTGCTAAGACTCACTAAATTTATGATTTTTATTTTTTTCTTATATTGAATAATAAAAATTAAAAAATAAAATTTTTATAAATTTAAATATATTTATAGTCTTACAAATTAAAATTTTTAATATTTTTTAACTAATTTTTAATATTATAACCTAATAACGGATATTTGAAAATATTTTTTAAAAGAATTTGTTTATTAAAAAATATTTTTCAAAAACAAATTATTTTATGCGAAACAAATAGAATTTTAGTGATATTTGAGCCTTATTTGAATGGCGAATTACATATAAAATTAAATAAAATAAATAAAAAATTATATAAAATGAATGAATTACAAAAAGATAGTTATAGAAGTTTTTGAAAATTTTAATTATAAAATATTATTGAGTAGATAGATAAACAAAGAAAGTTAAAAATAAGTTTTATTCACATTATGCAACAAAAAAAAAAAAATAATAATAAATTGCAGCCAAACAAGCTCTTAATTCAGTGATAGTGCTCTCATACCTGGGCAACACCTAGGTCTTTACTAGATCAAATTCATTTATTTTTCTATAACAAAACGAGAGTTCCTAAAGGAGCTCACAAATGATTGTGGTCATGCTTTTATATTCAGTTTCAGCAGAGAATTTAGAGACAATAGTTTGCTTCTAGGTTTTTTCAAAAAACCAAGGAATCACCAAGAAAAATACAAAAACCTATTAAAAATTTTCTTGAAAAAAATACGAGGCTCAATCAGAATATGAATATGCTGTCAATTGAAGAGAATTATTAGTAGGAAAGAACAAGTCCTTGGAGGAAAAATCCTTCAAATATCTCAAAACTTGCATAAGTGCTTGCCATTGAGGAACTCTTGGTGTTTGCGTAAATTGACTAAGTGTTGGACAACATAACTAATATTAGGGTAAGCGAAATTAATGTACATCAATTCATAAATAAGCCTTCAATATTGATTACGTTCCAAAAGAAGCTCTCCATCCTTAGGGGAAAGCTTTAAAGCTTAGACAAATGACAAGGAAATGATTTGGCTTGTTCAAGACCAACATCCTTTAAGAGATATAATATAAATTTGGCTCGACAAATATAAGAACCTAATGTGGATCTAGCAAATTAAAGTCCCAATAAATACTTCATAAAACCAACATCTTTAATATTTCCTTCATTTTTTTTTATCTCTTGTTTTAGAAATTCATTCATTTATATTTTTAATTGTCGTTTTAAATTTTCAAAATAATATTTATTAACTATTTCCTACTTTATTCTTATAGCATTTAATTAAAATATAATAATTTAATTTAAGATAAAATTAAGAATATAAGGTTAAATAAATCATTTTGAATATAATTAATAAGTGTTTTAATATGTGTGCAAAACTTTAAACAACAAATAAAAAAACGGAGGGAATAATAAACTTGTTATTTAAAGCAACTTTGACCGCTGCAATGACATTAGAATCAATTCCTGTAATGAGAACATCATCCACATTTACTAAGAGCACAAAAAATTGTCCATTAGCTGAACAAGTGAATAAGCAATGGTCATTTCCATATTGTTGGAAACACAATTGTTGAATGCCACTATCTTGAAGCTTATTTAAGATTGCATACAAGCTTCTATTTAACAAACAAACTTGACCTGCTACTGCTTTAGGGTACCCGACTAGTTATTGCATATAAACTTTCTCATCTAAATGCCCATGAAGGAAAACATTATTGATGTCTAATTGGTGAATTGACCAATTCCTACCAGTAGCTAAAGCAATAACTTTGTGAATAATGACTATTTTAACAACAAGAGAAAATCTCTCCTTAAAATCAAGCCCTTCAATTTGGTTATACCATTTGACAACCAATCTAATTTTGTATCTAACCACTTCACCATTAAGTTTATATTTAATTCTATAAACCCATTTAGAGCCAATAGCCTTTTTTTCCTTTAGGTAAGGTAGTAAGGTCCCATGTAATAATGGTTTCTAAAGCTTGTAATTCTTAATTCGTAGCATTGACCCAATTGGGATCTTGAGATGTCTGACTATAAGTGGTGGGCTCATGAACAACAACAATATTATTAACAAAAGTTGTATGGAAAGGTGAAAATGTAAAAGAAGTAGAAAGTAAAAAAGATGTACCTGATGTGACTAATATTACATGATTGTAAATGGAAGTGTGGTAGTATTTAAAAAATATTGGAGCCATATAGGTTTATGATGAACCCTTATACTTTTTCTAATGGGCATAAGAGATGAAGAAGAATATGAATAAAATAGGCTATGAAATAGGTTTAGAAGTAGGAGCAATTGAAATAGGTAATGGTGAATGATGGGGATTAGAATCAAGTTGTAAGATGTTCAATTGAAGTGGTGAAGATTGATTAGGTGAAACATGAGTATTAATAACATCAATAGTAATTGGAAGAGTAACAGGATGAGATGAAGGAGAGCGATTATGATGAAAAGGAAATAATGATTCAAAAAAGAAAAAAAAAAATGAACTTCCCTACTAATGAATTTTTTTGTAGATTGTAAATCATATTGCTTATAACCCTTTTGTCTGGAGGATAGCCTAAGAAAATGGATTTGATTGCTCTAGAATCAAATTTACTCTTATGAGGTAAAAGGCAATCAAATACTTTTAAATGATTGTAATAAGGTAGTTTTCCATAAAGTTTTTGACAAGGAGACAACCAACCTAATTTAAACATAGGTATTCTATTGATTATGTAGGTAGCAGTCAAGATTCAATCTGATAAAAAATGTTAGGCAAATTAGCATTGAACTATAAAGATCTAGCAACATCAAGCAAATGTTTGTATTTTCTCTCTAAAGTACCATTATGTTGTGGTGTATACACACATGATTTTTGATGAATAAAACCCTTAGAATTAAATAAATATAGATAAGATTGATTCTTAAACTCTGAACCATTGTCACAATGATTTTGATTTTTATAGAAAATTGAGTTCTAACAAGATTGAGGAAGGTTACTATCATAGATTAACATTGACTTTTATGTTGCTTAAGGAAGATCCATGTGGACTTGGAAAAATCATCTATAGTGGTTAAGAAATATTGAACACTAAAAATGGATAGAATATAATATAGTCTCGAAACATCCAAATGGACAAGTTGAAAAGGAGAGTTATTATGATAGTTACTAAGAGAAAATGGATTCTAGTATGTTTTACTGAAGAGCATACCTGAAAAATTATATTCTTTATCTATTAAAGGATTTGTGGTGTTAATATATTGTGACTTTTGTAGGGAAGAGTGCCCTAATCTAGCATGCCAGATAGGAAAGCTTACAGTAGCGGAAGTGTGAAAAGTAAAGTTAAGGAAATAGTTCTCTTTATTAAGTTTTGAAAAAAAAGAGGAAGAGAATATGGTATTTATAGCTGTATAAGCATGCAATTGAGAGAGAAAAGAACCTACATAATTACTATCAAAGCTGATCTTTCCAATTTGTGAAGTCCAACTTCCATCTTCCCCACAACAATCATTATATCAATTCGTAGGTCTTAAAATAGGGAACATATAGGATAAAGATGATTAGTAAATGAAGATAATTTAATAATTTACTTAATGATAAAAGGTTAAATTTGAAGGTTGGGATATACAGGGCATCTCTGAGAACCAATTTTGGATTAATAGTAATAGAGCCTACTTGTGTAACTGTACTAACTATTTGATTAGGTAAACAAACAATAAGGGGATTACTCAAATCAATTAATGAATCAAATAATTCCAATTTAGGAGAATGTGTTCAGAAGCACTTGGGTCAATTATCTATGAATTCTGACCTATAAATGCAACAAATATTTGGTTAGGGTAATGTTACTAGCAAAATTGGAATTGACAGCTGGATATGAATGGACTGGAGCCTTTCCTTCGATTATCTTCATCATTTCCTATTGAATAATGTTTACCAAAACATTGCCCCACTCCTCAAGTTTAGTTTTATCAGCATCACCATATGACTCAAAAGGAATATTTGTAGTATGCATTTGATTAATCTTTACCTGAGCAGCTACATGTTGAATAATGAATGGTTTGCTAGTGACTTTATTTTTGTAATCTTGATACCACTCAGGATAACCATGGAATTTGAAACACTTATCTTTTGTATGTTCATCTATGTTATAATGGTCGCATTGTCCTTTCAAACTTTTATGTTTGTCTTTTCTATTCTATTTATTATCCTTTTTGTATGGTTCTTGTCTATAGTACGTTGAGGTTTATTGCAAATTCAACTCCCCCTTTATCCATTTGAGCGAGCATTGCTTCCAGTAAGGAATCTTAAATACACAAGTATGAAACAAGCATGCTCCCAATTATTGATGGCTTTAAGACTGGTGGGTTTTTTTTTTCATTTCAAAGGCTTCTTGGCATTTGTCATTCTACCTCACAGGTTGACTTTTCCTTAGGATCTAAAAGATAGGCTCACAAACATGAGTAAGCTTAGAGATAAACTTATTAATATTTATTTTATTCTATCACTTTGTATAGATGTAAGATTAGATCCTAATTGCAATTCTTTTGAATTTTCACTTGTATTTAAATTAAAAGGATGCAATTGCACAAAATTAATATGAAAAATGCTTTTGGAATGCATGACGTGGATACTATCGTTAGGATCAACATCAAAGAAGTAAGCAAAACCAGAGCTCATTTCATTGATTTTAGAATAAAAGTCCCTATCGTCCTCATATGCATCAATGAAGTAACAAGCTCTTCATCTATAGAGTCTTGAAAACTGGTTAAGGCCCATTCTTCTTTAATAACAACGGGCTTCACAATTCTTCCTTTTCACCCTTTTTGATTTCCAACCCTTTGAAAGAATACTCTTCCTCATATTCTAATTTCTTAAAAGATAGCACATTTACAAAGATCTTGAACCTATGATATATCTTGCTATTACATTCTCATGGCTTAGGAAATCCCAAATAAAGTCCTAGATGCCCTAGCTTTATGAACCAATCCTTAAGATGAGTTCCTTTCCTTACATTGCTTTTCTCCTTATTAGGCTCATAGCCAAGCCCATAAACAGTAGTTTGCCCCTTAAAGTTGGGCAATTAGGAAGTCTTTTGATTTCTGAGCCCTAAAATCATTTTAGGAAAGAAAATCATCTTCTTCAAGATTTCTGCTACCTTTGGATCATATTAATATTTTATAATCATGACAACTTGGAAGTCATTCATATAAGATAGGGAATCAAGATCGATATTAATTGCATTAACCTTCATTTTAGGTGTTGCTTGGATGGTTATGATATTTTCTTCATGTGGAATCTTAATCTTTTGGTGTAAAATGGAAGGAACACCTCCCAAGCATGAAACTAATGTTGTCCTAATAATAAGGCAAAAGGTGGCGTAATATCAATGATTACGAATTCGACAACTTATTCAATAGGTCTGACCACTACAACAGTCTTGAAGACGTCATCAACAGTTCTTTTTGAATTGTCATAAGCTCGTATAACTATCTTTGAATCATGCAAATATTCCACACTCATACTAATTTTGGCAAGAATTTACCTTTAACAGATGTTAATGGATGACCCATCATTAACCATTACATAAGAAGTCTTCTTCCCCTTTAATTCAATTGTTATGAGAAAGGGCTAACATGCTTTCTTCCTTCTAGGGGTAAATCCTTATTTCTAAAGGTAGTCACATTTTCCTCCTCATCCTCTTTTTTATTCAACTTTAAGATTTTTACCATCTTCTCTAGAGTGATTAAGGTTGAAACAATAATGTCAGATAGGGCTCCTAACATTGCTTTCTTTTTATTTTTTATTTTTTTTATTTTTTATGACATAAGCAATTCCGAAATGCTAATAATAGTTTGGGTTTTCTTGAGCTATTTCATAATAGTGTCATCCTCCATTTTCTTATCATTTTCAACCTTATCCCCTTCAGGAACCTTTTCTTTTTCGGGATCCTTCCTTTCATTAGGCTAGTAAAATTTGCTACTCCTTGTTACATGGGCCACAACCTATTCCTTTTCACCCCAAAAGTTATCATTTGCATCACTTTCATCATCGCTATCCTAAAATCTAGTCATAGCAATGAACTTATTATTCCCAGCTTTGAACACGTGATTTTGTACTTAAGTAGACTCGAGTCATGTCAAACTGATTAACAATTGACCAGAGATCAAAGTCGACTTCGAATACAGAAAAACCAGACCATACTAAGCTGATCGGTGTCAACCGGAGGTCAAACCAATTCGAATAGGGTGAATAAAATAGGATAGACATCAAGACGAATCTAGTGACACCTGAGCTAGGCCTTGGCGGTAGTGCCAAGCCTAGCTGGTAGTGCCACCAGTGGTACAAATAGCCCTGGGTGGCGCTGCCACCCAGGCAAGCCTCTGCCACCTAAAGGAAGCCCTACTGCCGCCAAGCTTTGTTTCATTTGCCGCCAAACTTCAATCTGTAAATCTCACATCGACTTTCAATCTGATTTTTCCTCAAATATTTTCCTATAAATACAAGGCTTAAATTCACTCCAAAGTACATCGACTCTCATTGAGTTCCAGAACAGTTAAATTAAATTTTCCTTAGTTGGCTCTCCTTTCTCCCCTAATACTCAACTTTCTTTATTATAAGTGGTTCATTTCTCTTTGATTTAGAACTGATTTCTCCAACTCTCTTTGAGTGGGAGGAATTGAAGACCTAGAGCGATATCTCTTTGAGTCAATCTAAAGGCATCACCATCGTGCTAATTGAAATTTTGATCCGAGAAAACTCTAAGAAGGCATCCCCTGTAATCCAAAGTAGAACCTCGATTCGGGCAACCTTTAAGAAGGTATCCCCCGTAATACAAAGTGAAACTCCGATATGGACGAACTCTAAGAAGGCATCCCCTATGACTTTTATCAAATTCAAAGTGGAACTCCGATCCGGGCAAGCTCTAAGAAGTTTGCAAAGCAAGACCCGACCCCTTAAAAGAAGGTATCCCTCTTAAACTAAGGTATTGTATTTGTACCTCTTAAACTAATTGGTTTAGATCAATTAAAAGAACCATAAAGTCAATCTTTTCTTAAAATTGAATCAAACCCCCTTTGTAAGAAGCGAGAATTGCGTGGGTTTTGATTCCCATTCAATTGGAAACACAAGCAAGCTGTTTCATAGCTTCAAATCCAAAAACACCAAAAACTCCCATTTTCCTAATCTAATATGTTTTAATATTGTTTTGGGGAATGTATGGTTAATCTAGAATTCTCATTGAGGGCTAGAGTTAACATCCTCTGTTATTGGCTTTTTGATATAATTAACTTGTTTCATTTACTTTCTTTACTTTAAAAGTTATATTATATGTTCTTTTACATGTCTTTCATGCAATGTATATTTGCCATCCATCTTATTTATATCATTCTCATAAACTGTTCATGAAACTTTATTTTCATTAGTCAATTGTTAAATGGAAAGCCAACATTTGAGTTATTGTAAACCGAAAACCTAGTCTCTGAACTCAGTTCTGATTCGAAGGTCTAGTGATTTTATCCTTGCGATATAAATTAGAGTCAAATTGAGTTTTCTTTTATTTTTTCTTAAAAATGAAGGTTGCAACTCTATCAATTTTCAAACAAAGATCAAAGAAATAATTTTACCGAAACTGTCTTTAGTCCGTAGAATTTGCCCTTTTGACTTGAGCATCTTGGTGCTCAGGCGAGGCCTCACAGTTGGCAACTCCACTGGGGACATTACTTTTTTTTAAAGTTAAAGTGAACTACTAATTGGTTTGAAAAGTAATGAATACTCTCCTTTTCAAAATAACTTTTGTCTTGGCTTTTTTATTTAACTATTGATTTTGCATGCATCACTTTGCATAACCAGTTACATATTAAAAACTTTGGATTGCAAGTAGCATCGACCTAGCAACTCTTTTTGAGTATGTTGGGGGATAGCAAAAGCATCCACCCCATGACGAATCTCCAATCTTTTGGAAGTGTAATGAGCAATAGTAATGTGGACCCATGCGAGGCTGTTTGACTCACATGTAGTTAGGTATATCACTGCCTAGTGTGACGGGTACCCTATGATCACGAAACATTTTTTAACGATGCATTCATAATGCATAGAGCATGCATTCTTCCTAATAAGTCTAAGTTGTACCTTGAACTAGTTGAGAATCAACCTAAGTTTTTTTTTTATTCCAATCATGTTAAAAACTTTTACCTCTTACCTTAGGACTTAGAAACCTAGAGTCCTAAACCTTTAGGCCTTAAACAGAGATGGACTGAAACCTTTAAGCCCTAAACAGAGATGGACCTGAACCTTTAAACCCTGAATGGAGATGGACATAAACCCTTAAACCCTAAGCAGAGATGGTCTTCATACCCAAGCCCAAAAAAGAAGTTACTAAGCCGTTACCTTGTCCGCAAGTAGTGAATCGACAAAAGAAGTTACTAAGTGTCACACCCCAACACCACCGGTGCAACGGTCCTAGGGCAAGGGTAGGCATGACCATCATAAACCAGTAGAATCCTTAACTAAACCTGTCTCATATATAACAACATACACTTATCCAATGCAAAATATCATATCTCATAAATCATCATTTTATATCATGACATCTCCACTTGTTCCCTACCAATCAAAAGATAGTTCTAACATCAATATGGAACAAATGAGAGTCTACAAATGCCATCCATGATAACAAAATCAAAACCATTCCATATCTATCTACAGAGCTCTAAGAGAATACTTCTCAATAGACATAATTATATATATACATAACAAAAATAATGTCCAAAATAATTACATCTAAACTTCTTGTGAAGAAGAAGTCAAGAAGCTCTATCCTTTGGATTAGCTCTCTCTCGAGCTACACTAGCACCTGAAACCATAGAAGAGGGACAAGCCTTTAACTCAATAAGATATGAACAACATAATGTTTTAGGTAAATCAAGAATATAAGTATCAAATCATGAACATATACATATACATATACTTGGGCATGAAAGAATCTTAAGCTTGTACTTGAAGAAGAATATGGGTGCTTACAATAAATAACACTATCAAATCATATCATAAATTACATCATGGTTCTCATTTAGAACATAAGAATGCCTATAAAGGATGACATTATCAAATCATATATATAATAGAACTAATATCATATCATAACGTATCAGTAGCCTTGCTACCTTAACGTAACACATTTGCTTGCGCGGGCATATGCCTAGAGATCATGGCTCCCTCTAGGTGGAACACTGATAAAAACCCTATCAGCTGGGCTCCCATTATGCACATGGACCAATGAATTTACTCTCATTGGAAAAAGCATTCTATACATATGTATATCAAAGAGTCATTATAATAAGTGTCACGACCTATCTCAGAAGTCGTGACGGTCCTAGGGTACGGGTGATGCATAAGCGACCAGTACCGCGTAGAACCCAAATGACAACCTAAATGACATGCAACAATCACATATAACCCAATTAATTATGAAAATGATGAAGAAAAATTCGACAGCACCTCCTCTAAAATTGGACTATGCCTAAGAAATCAAAACACACAAATAGCACT
>CANXYC011248951.1:0-11844 GCA_948193065.1 Aleurites moluccanus | reverse complement strand
CAGGAATAATATGATTGAGCAAGTTAAGGGCCTCCTTTAACAATCTGAAGAAGTACTCATGCAAATCAACCCTTTGACTCAGGAAAAAGCTCATTTGTTTATATCTAGGCTTCTCAAAATATTTTCACAAATAGATAGGCTAAATATAGCATAGTGCTGATGTAGTAAGAAGTAACAAATTTAGTAAGAAGAAGAAATGTTTTTATCTGGAGGTTAAATTGTGATCATTTATTCCTCGAAAGAATCCAATTTGGTCGTTATGATTGATGATCCAAAGATACCAACTTTTTTCGTCTATCAAATATCAAAGTCTCAACAGTATCCACCTTTGAGTATTTTTGCTTGAATATTTTAATTGCCATAATAAAATGTGTGATGCAATATATATATGTATATATAAAATAAAAAAGAAGAAGAAAACAAAAAAAAACTAACAATATAAATTGCATGTTATGCACATATTAATCAAAAATTGGTAGACCAAAGGGAAAGTCACTGGTTGTCATTGCTCCTAATCGTACATATCGGACTAGATTAAGAATTCAAATGGAACACCAGGAAGAGATTGATGCTTTGAAAAATGATGTAGGAGACCTCAAAACACAACTTGCTGATATCCACAGATTGTTAACTGATGTCTTACTTACACAGGACAATGCTTTACCAGCACCAAACACAGTCACTCAGGGAACTCCCACCCTTCATACCGAGGAGCCGATATAATCAGTTCCTATTTCCCTCAACCCCTATACTTCTTCAGGCGTTGCGTTTGAAATAGGTGGCCCCTCGGGTACATCCAATGCCTTCAGAGCCCCCTTCAATCCGTACATAACCAACACGAACCCTGAAATTCCACAGCCTGTTCATCCTGCATATGAAAATAGCTAGATTCCTCCATTCACTTTCCCGGTGGTATCCCAACGCATAGTACATTTTCCCGGTGGTATCCCAACGCGTAGTACATACCTCCCCCATGGTCACAGAAATGCTATACGGTCCGTCGGAGATAGACAAAAAGAAAGCCAAAGAGGAAGAGAAGTTGTCTTCCATTGAAGAAAGGCTCCGGGCAATGGAAGGCTTGAATTTGTATGGCTCAATGGATATTTCTACTTTTAAACCGGTCCTAGATGTGATAATCCCCAAGAAATTCAAACAGCCAAAATTGGAGAAGTATACTGGCTCCACTGACCCCCGCTTACACCTGGCTAGCTATGTCTCCAAGATGTTGACTGTCACGCCGGATGAAAAGTTATTCACTCATTTCTTTATCAAGAGTTTGACTGGGTCTGCTGTAAGATGGTTCACCCAGTTAGATAAAAGTCGCATTCATTCTTGGAATGACATGGCTGACACTTTCCTTAAATACTAAAAGTTCAACATTGATACTGCTCTGAGTAGAAGAGATCTTCAAAATATTTATCTGAAAGAAACGGAGAGTTTTAAGGGATATGCCCAGAGGTGGCGAGAGAAAGCAGCAAAAGTACATCCCCCAATAACAGAACATGAGCTTTGCAGTCTGTTTTTTGATACTCTGAAAGACTCATTTCATTGGTAATACTACTACCAATTTTGCTGACTTGATCCAAACTGGTGAAAAAATTGAGGCAAGCTGGAAGCAGCCATTCTGTTGATAATCAGAGGAAAGGGCCTAACGGAAGCAAAAAGAAAGATGGAGAAGTGTATATGGTCAACATTCCCAATAACCAGCCTTACCCACCCGCTTATAACCACTCAAAACCAACCAGTTATCTTCCACACCTAAGATCCCCTCATCTCCCTAGATCGGAAAATCATGTCTCTAATGTTTCCCCATATTACTCACAACCCCCTTATAACCTATACCCACAACAGCCAAGCCAGCCTAAAGGCCAATACCAACAAGCATCTCAAAACCATTATCCCAGACCTAACCAATACTCCAGCAACCAAAGAGCCAATCAAAACAGAAATTTTCCTCCTCTACCCATGTCTTATACTGATATATTTAGATATCTTTTCAGCATTAACCAAATAGTCCCCACACCTGCCAACCCTATAAACCCACCTTATCCCAACTGGTACAACCTCAATGCTAAATGTGAGTATCATGCAAATGTTGTTGGCCATTCCATAGAAAACTGTCCAGGTTTCAAGGCAAAAGTTCAACATTTAATTAGACATGGGTGGTTAAAAATCGAAGGAGATGGGTCATCACCAAACATCAGTATTAATCCTTTGCCTAATCACACCACCATTGGAGGAGGTGGGTCGGTGAATGTTATTGAAATGGAAGCAAAAGGCCTTAGGAGGGTATCTCAATTTGAGGATGCTAATGTGATCAGCTTTGAGGGTTCCCAACCAACAACCAAAACCTTTGAAAAGATTAATCCTAACCTTCACCTTACACAATCACCCCCAACAACTATAATTGCATCTCCAGTGCAACTTCCAATGACCAACACTCATGCTGTCCCATGGAATTACAACTTCCAAATGCATACACCGCTTACTTTTAGTAGCATTACCAGAGCAGTCAACTATTCTTCTCCTATCATTTCCTTTCATAACCCAACATCCCAACAGAAGTCCCCTCAAACACAATCCTTTCAAAAATCGAGGATCACTTATGTGGGACCACCATCCACAATTATTCGGATGGCCCAACCAATGTCAAATTCTAACCCAAACATTCCCACCAAGCCACAAAATCCACCCATTAGCCAACTCAAAGTTGATTCAAGAGGAAAAGGGACAGAGTGTAGATTATATCACTCGAAGTGGTAGGTGTTATGCCCCAGAAGATGTAAACAGGTTAAGGAAAGGGAAAGCTCAGGTTGAAGAGCCTTTGATCATTCTAGATGAAGTTAACCCGACTAAAGAAGCAGAGAAGGAAAAGAAGGGTAAAGAGGCTGCTGCTGGTGAGGGCAAAGAAGAGAAAGATGAGGATGAGTTTTTAAAGATAATGAAGTAGAGTGACTACAATATTGTTGAGCAGTTAAGGAAATCTCATTGTTGAGCAGTTAAGGAAATCTCCCACCCACATTTCTTTGTTAGCTTTGATTCTGAGTTCTAAGACCCACAAGGATGCTTTACAGAAAGTTTTAGATGAGGCCTATGTTGCTCCTGACATTTTGGAGCAGAAGTTTGAGAAGCTAGTGAGCCAAATCCAGGCCAATAACTTTATATCTTTCTTTGATGATGAAATTGATCCAGCCAAAATTCATCACACTAAGGCGTTGTATATTACAGTCAAGAGTTTGGGGTGTATAGTAGCCAAAGTATTGGTTGATAGTGGCTCAGCTCTTAATGTACTACCTCATTCAACACTTGCAAGACTTTCGGTGGATATGACTACTCTAAGGCCAAGTCAAATGGTCGTAAAAGCCTTCGATGGCACTCGGAGAGAGGTGATGGGAGATACAGATATACCAGTACAGATTGGGGCTTGTACTTTTCAAGTGACTTTTCAAGTAATGAATATTGAGCCAGCCTATACCATGTTGCTGGGGCGTCTTTGGATCCACGCTGCTAGAGCCATACCTCCATCCCTACATTAAAGACTTAAGTATGTGATGGATGGGAAACTGATCACAGTTAAGGGTGAGGAGGACATTTTGATTTCTAAACCACAGTCTTTTCCCTACATTGAAGCTGCGGAACAAGCAATTGAAAGTTCATACCAGACATTTGATTTAGAGTTTTCTAATACATCAAACATGGTTGCTAAGGTGATGAGTCAACAAGGGTTTCATCCAGGCAAAGGTTTAGGGGTCAGACTTCAAGGCATAGTGGAGCCTGTTTTACCGATTAAAGTAGAAAACAGAGCAGGTTTAGGATACACTGGATATTCCTCTCAGTTGCATCAGTTTGCTACAAGAGATCAACATTGGGATAACTTGTTTATAGAAAATCGAAGTGTATTTATTCCTCACATATGTGAGACTTTTTCGATACCAGCTACTGTAATTAATGCTCTACCTGTGATATAAGAGGTCACTGATGAGGAGGCGGAGCAGTTTGGAAAATTGTCAATCAATGTTATTACCATGAAGGGTGATGTCAATCGGTGGATTATTCCAGATACTGAGGACCAGGCATTGACTAATTGGGAGATTTTTGAATTGCCAAGAGTCTTTCTGAGTAATGTTATTCATGTTATAGCCATTATTGGATAATTGAATTTCCATCTTTTTTTGTGCTTTTTTTTTTACGTTATTTCTTGTCATTTTTCCTTATTTTTACTATGTCATCTAGCAATATAATTAATGAATTCCTTAGGAAATTTCCCATTTTTCACGCTTTCATGGTTCTATGTGTTATCTTTTAATTTTTGTTGCCATAAATTTGTCCAATTTAATAACTGCGTCGTCTCCCATTTGTTTCCTTTCCTTTTATTGCACTCAGGGAGAATGACCCGCTTATCATGGAATCATGTTCATCTGATACTGTGGTTCCTGCACTTGACTTTGAAAGACCTGTAAATACCATGAATGAGGAAGTTTCAGATGAGGGTGATGAGATAGAGGTGTCAAAAGAGTTAGAGAGATTGTTTGATAAATTAGAGATGGGTATAGAACTAGTGGGAGATATAGTTGAAACATTTAATTTGGGAACAGAAGAGGAGGTTAGGGAGGTGAAAATAGTGAGGTATAAGGAAACAGAGGAAGTGCTGATGTTACTTAAGAAAGTTCCTGAGTTGTTAGCATGGTCTTATGACGACATGCCGGGTCTTGATCCAAAAATTGTTACCCATAAAATCCCCATCATGTCTGGAATTAAATCAGTCAAGAAAAAATTGAGGTGAATGGCTCCTAATATCTAGTTGAAAATTAGAGATTAGATAAAGAAGCAGTATGAGGCTGGGTTTTTAGATGTTGTGAAATACCCCGAATGGGCGGCTAATGTAGTCCCTGTAATGAAGAAAGATGGCAGGGTACGCATGTGTGTTGATTATAGAGACCTGAATCGTTATAGTTTGAAGGATGACTTTCCTCTTCCACACATAGACACTTTAGTGGATAATGCAGCGGTCAAGAAAGATGTTCATATGTTGATGGTTTCTCTGGTTATAGTCAGATTAAGATGAATAAGGGTGATAAGGAAAAAACCATTTTCATTTCACAGTGGGGCACATTTTGCTATAGGGTAATGCCTTTCGGTTTGAAAAATGCCGGAGCAACTTACCAACGTGCTATGGTGGCTTTATTCCATAATATGATACATAAGGAAGTTGAGTGTTATGTGGATGACATGGTAATCAAATCCAAAGCAAGAGAGAGTCATGTAACTGTACTTCGAAAAGTGTTTGAACGGCTTCGTAAATACAAGTTGCGCCTTAATCCCAATAAATATGTATTTGGAGGAACAAATGGGAAGCTTTTGGGTTTTGTTATTAGCAAGGATGGTATTGAAGTGGATCCAGATAAGATCAAGGCGATTCAAAACATGTCGCCCCCAAAAACGGAGAAAGAAGTCAGAAGTTTCATAGGAAAATTGAATTATATTTCCTGTTTCATTTCCAATTTGACTGCCACTTGTGAGTCGATTTTTTGCCTTTTACGAAAAAACTACACCGGAGGTTGGGATGCAGAGTGTCACAAAGCTTTCAACAAAATTAAGGCATATCTACAAAATCCTCCTGTTTTAGTGCCACCAGTACAAGGGCAACCTTTTCTGTTATATCTGGCAGTTCTACCTACTTCTATGGGATGTGTCTTGGGCAGCATGATAATTCTGGTAAAAAAGAAAGAGCCATTTATTACTTGAGCAAGAAGTTTACAGCTTATGAAACTCGTTATTCGACACTGGAGCGTACTTGCTGTGCTTTGGCATGGATGGCTCATCGGTTAAAGCAAAACATGTTGAATAACACCACTTGGCTCATTTCTCGGATGGATCCTATCAAGTATGTTTTAGAAAGCCCTTATGTACCCAGAAAAATGGCCAAATGGCAAGTCATGTTGTCTCTTTATGATGTGAAGTACATAACCCGCAAAGCAGTTAAAGGCAGTGTCATTGCCGATCTCTTAGCTGAGAACCCTTTGGATGAATATGAAGCATTGGAGTTTGAGTTTCCTGATGAGTACATCAATGCAGTGGAGGAGGAAGTGTTGGATTCAGATGATATATGGACAATGTACTTTGATGGCGCTGTCAACTTGTCTGGAAGTGGGATTGGGTCAGTTCTCATTTCTCCTGATGGGAAGTAATTTCCAGTAGCCATGAAATTGTGTTTTGAGGTTACTAATAACATTGCAGAGTATGAGGCATGTGTCAGTGGATTATTAGCAGCTGTTAAACTGTACGTAAAGAAGTTGAAGCTTTTCAGAGATTCAGCTTTGATAATTTATCAAGTAAACGGTGATTGGCAAACAAGGGATCCCAAGTTAATCCCGTATAAAAAATACCTCACTCAGCTTCTCAAAGAGTTTGAAGAAATTACTTTCAGTCATTTGAGTCGTGACAAGAATCAATTTGCTAATGCATTGGCTACTTTAGTGGCCTTGATGAAAATTGAAGAGAGCAGTATAGTGCAGCCTTTACGAATTGTGGCCAAATCTACCCCTGCTTATTGTATGGTGATCGAAGAGGAATTGGATGGTCGTCCTTGGTTCTATGACATTCAACAGTATGCTCTGCATCAAAAATACCCCCTGGGGCTAATGAACATGAGAAGAAATGGATTCGTCGAACTGTCCTCCAGTACTTTCCAAGTGGTGGAGTTCTTTATAAACGAGGATCACAGCGCGAGTTGTTGCGCTGTGTGGATGCAAAAGAAGCGCAATCTTTAATATTTGAAATTCATGAAGAAAATTGTGGTGCCCATGCTAGTGGCTATATAATGGCAATACAGATTCAAAGACAAGGATACTTTTGTCTCACTATGGAAACAAACTGCATCAATTATGTCCGAAAGTGTCGCAAATATCAGATATACACAGATAAAATTCATGCTCCTCCTCATGCTTTATACAATATGGTGGCACCATGGACCTTTTCAATGTGGGGAATGGATGTGATAGGGCCCATTACCCCGAAAGCATCAAATGGGCATTGTTTTATTCTTGTGGCAATTGATTACTTTAGTAAATGGGTAGAGGCTGCTTCATTCGCTTAAGTGACACAATGGGCAGTTGCTCGATTCTTGAAACGTGATATAATATGTCATCACAGGCTACCTAAAAGATTGATCACAGATAATGCTCAGAATTTAAACGGGCATATGATCCAGAAGTTATGTTAGCAATTTAAAATCAAACATCACAATTTCAGTCCGTATAGGCTGAAGATGAATAGAGCAGTAGAGGCGACTAACAAAAATCTCAAAAGGGTTATTCAGAAGATGGTAGTCACTTACAAGGAATGGCATGAAATGTTGCCTTTCGCTTTGCATGCTTACCGTATTGGAGTACGCACAACTACTGGGGCAACTCCATATTCACTTGTTTACGGAATGGAAACAGTGATTCCTATTGAAGTGGAAATCCCTATTCCTATTCCTATTGATGGAAGCTGAATTAGAAGAATCAGAATGGGCTCGAATTCGATATGAGCAGTTAAATATGATAGAGGGAAAACGCCTAAATGCTATTGTCACGGACAGCTATATCAGAGAAGGATGGCCAATGCTTACAATAAGAAAGTCAACCCAAAAGAGTTTCAGTTGGGAGATCTGGTTGTGAGGAAAATTTTACCAAATCAAGAAGACCCAAGGGGCAAATGGGCACCTAATTATGAGGGTCCATATATAGTGAAGCAAGCATTCTCAGGAGGAGCCCTTATTTTAACTAGCATGGATGGAGAAGATGTCCTTAGGCTTGTAAATTCAGATGCTGTAAAAAGATATTATGCATGATATTTAATAGACTGATATTTTTACTCATTGTTACTTTTTTTTTTATATATTGTTCGCTTCTACATGCACATATAAAAGACAAGAATGAAAACCCGAAAAGGACATTCTTGGCAAAAAAAAATGATAATAATAAAAAATAAAAAATAAAAATAAAAATAAAAATAGCAAGGATGAAAACCCGAAAAGGGCATTCTTGGAAAAAAATAAAAATAGCAAGGATGAAAACCCGAAAAGGGCGTTCTTGGCAAAAAATAAAAATAGCAAGAATGAAAACCCGAAAAGGGCGTTCTTGGCAAAAAATAAAAATAGCAAGGATGAAAACCCGAAAAGGGCGTTCTTAGCAAAAAAAAAAAAAAAAAAAGTAGCAAGGATGAAAACCCGAAAGGGCATTCTTGGCAGAAAAAAGGGTGGCGAAAACTTAGAACGAGATTTCCTTGAAAACTAAGCGGGGAATTACAGGGGAAAATATGTTATGGAAGATTACAGGGGCAAAAGCAATTAGGAATGTTTGTGGAAGGATGAAATAAGGGGTGTGTCGAATAGATACATAAGTCCATTATCATTCAACTCTGGAAAGGAATCATCCATGGTATTTTACAGTTTAGACAAAGTCGACATGCAAGAGCAATGTTATCATCTTCTTTATCCCTTCCTGTCTTCTTTTCTTTTCAAGATTACCATAAAAAACAACATTCATTTTCAAATAATTCTTCTTTATTGCTAGATGTTTTTTTTTTTTTTTAATTCATCAGTTTCCAGTTTGGCTATACATGTTGAAGCATTATTTCAGTAAATATTTGAAAACAATTCTACTATTACTGATTGGTTAAATCTGAGTTTCAGTGAAAGGAAGAAATCGCATTTGACAGATATTATTTGTGCGTTGAAGACTAGCACACAAGAAGACATTTATGTATTTCAGATTAAAGTGGGGGATATAGGGGCAAAATGCCATGAATGGAGGAATGACGTGTTTAGGGGGTGCACAAAGATCATTCGTCAGCATCTCAAATCCAGAAAACACCATACTCATGCCATACCTTTTCCTTACCTTGTTTTTCCCTTGGTCCACCAATGACAGAATTTATATTGTTATATGCCGGTTGGATTTTATACTCATATATGCCAGTTCATGATGTATTTCAGTAAGTTAATTATCCTTACCAAAGCATCCCTAGCCATAATCCAGCTCTTTCTTTACTCATTTTCTATATTGAGTTCTATACTTCGCTCATATATAGAAAATTCCTAAAGAGGGACAAAATGAGTTGATCTTATGATTTTTAAGTTATGTAAATTTTTGTTATTTAAATTCCTTTCATGCTTTGAATATGATTCAAATTCATGCACTTTAATTTTCTATCATGCATTGAAATATTCAGGTTCATGCACTTTAACTTTCTATTATGCAGATTCATGCATCATGCATTGAATAATTAAGATTCATGCATTTTCCATGATGTATTGAATAACTAATATTCATACATCATGCATTGAATGATTCAGATTCATGCATCATGTATTGAATGATTAAGATTCATACATCATGCATTGAATGATTAAAATTCATGCATTTTCCATCATATTTTGAATAATTAATATTCATACATCATGCATTGAATGATCAAGATTCATGCATTTTCTATCATGCATTAAACGATCAAGATTCATGCATTTTTTATCATGTATTGAATAATTAATATTCATACATCATACATTGAATAATTAAGATTCATGCATTATGCATTGAATGATTAAAATTCATGCATTTCCTGTTGTGTATTGAAAAATTAAGATTCATACACCATGCATTGAATGATTAAGGTTCATGCATTTTCTATCATGCATTGAATAATTAAGATTCATGCATCATGCACTGAACGATTGAGATTCAGACATTTTCTATCATGCATTGAACGATCAAGATTCATGCATTTTCCATCATGTATTGAATAATTAATATTCATACATCATGCATTGAATAATTAAGATTCATGCATCATGCATTGAATGACTAAGATTCATGCATTGAATGACTAAGATTCATGCATTCTTCCATCATGCGCTGAACGATTGAGATTCAGGCATTTTCTATCATGCATTGAATGATTAAAATTCATGCATTTTCCATCATGTATTGAATAATTAATATTCATACATCATGCATTGAATAATTAAAATTCATGCATCATGCATTGAATGACTAAGATTCATGCATTCTTCCATCATGCGTTGAACGATTGAGATTCAGGCATTTTCTATCATGCATTGAATGATTAAAATTCATGCATTTTCTATCATGCATTGAATAATTAATATTCATACATCATGCATTGAATAATTAAAATTCATGCATCATGCATTGAATAACTAAGATTCATGCATTTTTCAATCATGCACTGAATGATTGAGATTTAGGCATTTTCTATCATGCATTGAATGATTAAGGTTCATGCATTTTCCATCATATATTGAATAATTAATATTCATACATCATGCATTGAATGATTCAGATTCATGCATTTTAATTTCCTGTCATTTTAAATTTCTGTCATGCATTTTAAATTTTCATGCCTGATTTTATTTTCATGATTTACTTTTTTATGCCATGTCTGATTTAATTTTTGTGTCATTTTGAAATTTAAAAAAAAAAAAGAGAAAAAAGAAAAAAATAAATTAATTTTCTGCAATTTAATATTTATCATGTTATCTAGAGTCCACTATTATTTCAGTTTACCTGGTCAAAATATATGTCTTTTTATCTTTACTCGTTTTTCGTTTCATTTTGAAGTGAAAAACTGGTAAAGAGGGGCAACTATAGACACCATATTTTGTCCAACAACTTTTTTTAAAAAAAAATATATTTTTCTTTAAAAAATATAGGATTTTAGTATTTTTATCATGTTAATAATAATTAAAATTTAAAAAGGAACTAAATTTTTTTTTAATTTAAAATATGTATTTTGATAAAATAAAGAAAAAAATAAAATTTTATTTAAATTTTTGGCATTTAATTATTATTTTATTTTAAATTAATATGTGATTTGTAGGCCTAATTTTTTATTAAACCCCAAAATTCTAGCCCAAGCTCAATTCCAAGCCCAACCCAATCTAACCCAAACCTAATCTAGTCCAACCTAATCTAGCCCAGACCCAAGAAAAGAAATATCAAAATATTCCAAGCCCAAAACTAATCTGGCCCAACTTAATCTAGCCCAACCCACTCAAGCCCATGGGGGCTGAAATTTCTGGAATAATGAGGGGCATTTCAATATTTTTTCTATAGTTTGTTTTTGTTATATATCAGATGATAGAATACATGCGGGAAGTTTTCTTCTTGGTTGGGGTTTTCAGAGAAAACTGAAAAAAGAAGAAGCAAAAATACCCCAAAAACCTTTTGCCTCACTAGCCCCTCTCCCCTCCTTCAGCTCACAAAAACCCCTCTTCCCCCCATGAAAATCAGCTCCCTCTCCCTCTGCTCTAAAAAAAAAACAGAACCCACCATCCTTAGACTCTCTCAGCTTCCTCTGCCCTCTCTCTCCCCCATGAAAAAAATCGGTACACCCGAAAACCCTCGATTCACCCTCTCTTTTTCTCTTCGGTTGTATTTTCTTCTTCCTTGATTTTTCTATTTGGTTTATTTGTGAACAAACTCGATTGCTATTAAGGTCTGGTTTTGTTTCCTTGCAGTTTGTCGGATCGATTTCTCACTGTGTTTGCTGGTTGAGAGTTTGATTCATTCATTCAGAATTTAGAATTGGTGCTTCGATTTTATTTAGGTCTGTGGTCCTTTTCGTTGAATTTGGTCTTTGGTTCTATGGTTGACGCTGTGATTTTGATTCGGTTTTGGGCCATTTTCAGTGAGCTCATCTGGTAAATATCAAATTATTTGAGTTCTTTGATTTTGTTCTTCAGCATGCATATACATAAATTTGTACCTGTAAAAAAATGAAAATATTTTTATTAGTTTTTTTCGGGGCATTCAAACTTCAAAATAGATTCATCCAAGG
>CANXYC011248787.1:0-42887 GCA_948193065.1 Aleurites moluccanus | reverse complement strand
AATAAATCCCCACTTTTGTTATATCTATGTGGATTGTGATATTTTAGGATGATATTGTTGGAGGATGTACCTCTATTTAATATTATGTTATGTCATTGTGGAATATAGTATATTTTGATGTTCAGGTAAGGCTTGCTACGGGTTCCGGTGACATATCGCCTTCCCGTTCCTTAGCGCCGGTCATGATTCCAGGATGGGGTCGTGACAGAGCTAAAACATTAATATAAGTGAATTGATAGTTAATTAAATTTATTTTAGGTGATTAAGATAGAAAATATTCATAAAATTCTAAATTTATATGAATTAGTTAAATAACTAAATGTATAATAGTTAGTTTTGTGAAAATTAAAATCAAACCTTAATAGACATGAAATACAAATTTCAAAAATGATTTAGAGTGATAATAACATGAAAGTTAAGAATCATAAGCTATAAAATGATGAAAATAGCCGAACTAATCTATATTATGTTTATATTCATGTGGAATCCTAATTGTATACTAAGTTAATTATAATTAAGAGTGAATTGGGACTATGTAAAATTAGGAATTGTATACTAAGTTAATTATAATTAAGAGTGAATTGGGACTATGTAAAATTAGGATTTAATAGGTTAAAATATGTTTTAACATTTTTCAAGTGTAAGATATCTTAGTAGAATTGGTTTCTCGACTTTTTTTTTTTTTTTTCACAAGGAACTGTTGACATCCATATAAAAGCATAAAATTTTTTAGTGTACATTTATAAAGATATTTTAGAAGTTCCATGGTGTTCTAGACAAATGAATTTTTATTGGGATGTATGATAATTTTCTATAGGTTGTAAACTATATTGAATGATTGTAAATAATCATGACATGTTAGTTTTGATATAAAATTATTTATCTTTTTTTCATAGAAATATTTAAAAAATTATTGAGAAGTTAAGCTGCCAGTTGTGAAATTAAGGGCAATATAAAAGTGTTATCATATTTTATGTAGATTTCGATTATGGTCTATGTTATGTAATAATTATTTCCATGCTGAGAATTCATTTAATTAATATTAGTAGTTATCAGGGTTTATAAGTATTAGATAATCTTAATCTTCCAATACCTTAAGACTGTCATAGCCCCATTGACATTGAACAAAAGGAGAAAATGTTAAACCGTGCTTTAATAGGTAATCTTGCTTCTCCTCTAGTTATTGTATGTGGGCTTGCATGAATTTTGGCTAATATATTTTGGGATATATGGACCTTGTATCATCAGTGATGCTAATTTTTGAAAAGTTCATAAATTTCCACCATTCACACTTCAGTAAGTTTAATTTATATATTTGATATTTTTTTCAATAATAATAATAATAATAAAGAGAAAAGAACAAAACTACATAGAGTAGATCCATTTAAAAGAAAAATAAATAAAGTAACTTGTGTTATATAAATATGTACTATATATCATTAAATACTAATGATATATTATTATCATTAAATTGTGTTGGTGTATAATTTTATTAATTTTTATTAATATATTTTATGAAATAATGGTGGAAAAAATTCCACTAGCCAAAAATAGGAATCTTTTTTTTAAAAGAACCCTAAAATTGATGGAAAAAGACGTATGTTTTGTTGATTAATTGAAAAAAAAAAAGACTTTCATACTTACACAAGGACAAACTATCTTAGCATGTTATTTAAATCACCTCACCAAATTATTTGGTGCATTACCATATATATATTGGGTCTGAGCCTGTTAGAGTTTCAAAGACCTGCAAGAGAAAGGCTAAACTTGAACTTGACAAAACCTCTCAAATGCATAAATCTGTGGCTAGTTCTTAATATTCTAATAATATACTTTGAGAGAATTTTTTTTAGTGAAAGAGGGAGATTGAGAAGCTGTAAAATGAATTTGACTATGTTAATGATTGTATATCTCCATTTGTATTCTCTGCTGTCATTGTTAAATCAACCTAGTGGATACGTGTCCTCGTCTTAAAGCTTGACAAAGTCAAGTTGCTTGGAAGTACAGATAGACGGCTGGGTCAGTCAGACGCCTCCTGATAGGGTTATTGTAACATGCTAAGTCCTTACATGGCTCCTGACTCACTACACTTGGTGGTGGGCATTAAAGTGTCAAACTATATTTCATGCTCAATGATAATTAGGTGGCATGTTCTTTCTTGGTGTGTTGCGGACGGCTCACTGTGTGTCAGGGATATTGACATTTTAGTATGGGAGTATGGTTAAGCATGTGAGGGATCCTGAATGCTGATTTGGTGGGGCAAGTGAGAAATATTGCTTGCGAATACTTTAGGTGCCTTGGCTCAGTGAGAGAGCTCCTTGGCGAGGCTCCTTCATAATGTTAGCCTGTATCAGTCAAACTTAAGGGTTCCTCGCCCTTGGTCGAGTATGAAGACGTTCCCTTCTGGACCTCAAGGCTTCATACTGAAGATCCAAGTCCAATAAAAAAAATTTCTAGTGCTCAATTATTTTGTCATATAAAAAAAAATTTAAAAGGAAGAGAGAAAATTTATCTTTTATATCATGAGACACACTTAAGTACCACACTTTTATTATATTATAAGATTATAAGACAAGGCTAATATTCCTTCAAAAATGTTTTTTATCATTCATGACAAATTCTTGCTTCAAACTCTTAATTCTGAAAAAAAAAAATTACTTTCTGATAAAATTAAAATTTTAAAAAATGGAGAAAAAAATGAAAATTTCTCATTTATATTACGAGACACTTAATTATTGCACTCTTTTCTTATTGTATAAAGATCTGTTTAAATAGATGATGATTCAAAGCTTTTATAAATTTAAATATGAGTTTTAAGTATAAAATTATAAAAAATAAATATAATATTCAATTCTAAATGCTCAGTTGCTAATTATCCAAATCAACTCTAAAATTATAGGACCAAGGTTGTGCTTGTTGTCAGCTTAGGAATGGGCGTCTCATCATTCTCATAATTGGCTTTGCATTTTGTGCATTGTAATGAGTAGGACCTCACTGCACTGCAAAGCTAAGACAAGTAAATATATGTTGGAGTTTCTGCTCCACTATTATGTTATAGCCAGTCCCTTTCCATATCCTGTTCAGCTCTTACGGATATTTGCAGAGCCACCAAAAAGAAGAAAGTTTAAGAAAAAAAAAATTCAGTGGTAAAATTTATAAGCAAACCATTGATACATCAAACTTTTGGTGGTTAATTGATTAATAATAACATTCAATTGAAGAGCAAGATGTATCATATTCATGGAGTTGTATCAACCATTATGTACACCTTTTAATGGCTTTAGTTTTAGTAGCTACTAATTATATCAATCACCATCAACGGCTGCTATATACAGTTACATGAATTTTCGCTATTTGATTTAGCTACTCTTCTACAAAACTTCCAATTTTACCTCATAATATTCTGAAAAACGTAAATTCTGTCAAATGTGGTCAAAAATTGAGAACATGAATAACCATGATGAGAGCTAGTTCCTTTCACCCATTGCACACGGAATACATGGTGGGTTTTGAGCTTGGTTTGGAGGAGTGATGCGCTGCAAGCACGAATCATGAAAATGATGGCCGCATGGCAAGACAGCAGCAGGAATTGGTTTCTCTGGCTGGTAGATGGGGCCTTCTGGTGGGTATGACAGATCCCTCTTGCATATATGACATTGATTTCCACTTGGATGACGAGTTTTATTCTCGGCTGCAAGGAAAAGTCTATCATCACCACTCCTATTCAGATATCATCCACTTATTGTCAATATTACCCATATCCAACAACATTATTAACAAGTATAATATGATTTAATGCAACAAATGTCCCCGAAGTCAATTTGCCCATGATCTTAGCACTTGATGAAATGAAATGAACCATTCTCAGCAAAACCATGTTGAAGCAGTCCCACGTGTCAGGAGCTGGCCCTGCCAAATGAAAAGTTTTCGGTTTCCAATAAACAAGGGTGCAGAAGGCATGGCAAAACTTTTGCTAGTGCCCAAGCAAGTCCTTGAGTGAGTTTATTACTAAAACATGGGCCAATATAGTCCGAAGGCCTTATTCATAATAGAGACGAAATATGGTCTACCCCAGAATGAACATAGCACAGTGAACAGTACACATAATATTACATGTCTTAATGTAGCAAGACTGTCACGTTAAACAGGGAAGCAATGTAGTCAACATATACAAGTTAAAATCTCACAAAAAGAATAAAAATTTTGGGGATTAAAACATTGTAAAAATCGTAAGAAAGGCTAAGTAGTGTCACTTGGAAAGTGGATTTTAGACATTGGGAAAGACTCATAAACAAGTTTTGATCAAAGAAGACTTGGGAAATACCTTGCCACTTTATATGCTGAGGTGAAGTTCTGGAAAAGGATGGAAGAAGAAAAGTGCGGCCTAGGCGAGCACGACTGGGAATAGTCTGAGGTACAGGTGGGTGACTGGGAACAGTCTGGGCTATTGGTGGGCGAGTGGGAGCAGTCTGGACTATGGGTGGGCTTAAGGAATCCATTGAAGGTGGAGGTGCATGAGGCAGACCCATTTGGGGCACTGTTAGAGCAGACAGATGACTGGTAGATTTAGTTGATCTGGTCTTTCTTTGCCAAGGCTGGGGCGCATTCAGAAGGGAGATGTGTCCTCTCTTCTTAAGAGATGGTCCAGGAGGAACATTGGAAGACTGACTAAGCTTGTTTACTGCTACAATTTTTTGACCTGTAAGTTGAAAAATTAACACTATTATTGCATAGAAAGCTGCACTAAAATTTACATTTAAAATTAATGGTGGTGTTACATATTAGGTACCAGGAGTATGAGCCGGTACAGAGAAGCCTCTAGCAGCTTGGACAGGAACAGAGGCTTGAGTTTGACCAAGATTTCCTGCAAGCGATTATCAATAGATATTACCAGAGAAACCAGGAGCACTTGGCAGCCAGAGGCAGTATCCTAGACTTAGACATTGTAAATATAAATTCTGTTAACTATAAATTTAAAATAGGAACACAAATACCATTTAGAGGAAACTTAAACACCATATTCTACTTTGCTATTGGCTGGAAATGAGAGCATGTGATTTAATATGTTTTTCCCAGTATTATCCACAATATCTCGAAACGAACTCAATTCTAGTGAAACTTGAAAATAAGCCTTCTGAGACACACACAAGTGAAACCGGTGTAGGTGAAACATATGGGTATACACTTATTAGAAGGGTGAACTCTGATATTAAAGTGGACCACCTTCAGTAGCTTGAGCAGCCAAAACCTTGTTAGCTTGAACATGCTGACCTGCTAAAGAAAGTTGGGACACAATTCATTCAGCAAGGATGACTGGAACAATAACTCAAATATCTTTTAGATAGGAAAAAGATTCTTAAAAGCTCTCAAAACTTCTATTTTCTTTAAGAAATAAGTAATTAACTGTATTATATATTAATTAGATTAGAATGTTCATCCAGTCAAATATTTTTTGAAAAAAAAAAATCATCTAGCGATTTATGCTATTCATACCCTGTACGATAGAAATGCTTAATTTGGTCTTCCCTGCCACCATCCCATTCTTTCACTATAAATGATAAAAACACTTTCCTTTTTTTTTTTCATGTTCACAAAAGTATTATATGAATATCTTTACTACAATTTTTTCAAAAAATGTAACAGGTAAAAACAGAGTTTCATGGAGGAAAAGCATCATTATAACTAGCCCCAACTACTATGGGACTGAGGCTTATTTCACTCGAGTCAAAATTACCAGTCTTACAAAAGTAAAGTTGAACTTAAGAGAAAATTTCTACGAAATTTTCTGAAACATTAATTTTACTGATTGTAATCCGTAAATTGATTCATATAGACCATTAGTATTTCTAAAATTCTAATATACTAATTAGACTTGGATTCCTAATATTTTTTATGTACAAATAAATCCTTAAATAGTAAGAAACTGCACTTTTTCACAAATAGATAATTAAATATAGCTCCTTACTTAAAAAAAATGCCATTAGATCATAAAAAATTTACGAAAATAATGATTAAGAATAATTCCAAAAATTTTGTTTTCCTTCTCTACATCAGAATGCTTGGCACACTATTGATGAAACATGAATAAAAAGCTCTATTTCATATTCCCTGTCATTCTCAATATACATTGAGTATTACTTTAAACAAGGGGCCTGTGGCTCCACTACATCCCTTCTGCAGATACTAAGATTACTTCATAGCACTAGTTAATAGATGCCTAGGTTTGGTCATGTTTCCTTTCTTATCCATGCTTTTACTTGGTTAAACTATTGTTAACTTAAAAAGTAAGAATATTGTGAAAAAACTATCAATAAATTTACAGATAAATTCTTAGCAGTTAGCACCAGATCAACAATAGCACTTATGAACAGTTTACAAATCGATTATTAGCAACAGAAAACTACTATTTACTTCTGTAGCTCAATGTGAATCAAACAATTAAGTTAAATTAATTTTTCTGATTCACAAAAAGATATGATTACATGAAAGCTTAATTTCATAGCCAACTCTTTTCTCATGTCTGTTACTTCCATAGTATTAGTCTCAATCCCTAAAGAGATATCACAATGCTTCAAACTAGGGAATTTCAACTTGTAGGTCCAAGGTTCAACTTGCATTGCAATAATAATTTTTATGGGAATGGGAATAACTGCCTGCTGCTATATTTTAAAGCCTGCTTAGCCTCCTGATAAATTGATAGACAGATAAATCATAAGCAGGTTACTCTTCAAAGCTAGCATTAATATAGGCAACATGTTTAACTGATTCTTTTCAGATTAAGGCCCCAACTAACTTGGCATATTATATCACTAAATTCAGTCCATCACATTCATCATTACAATTTTAATGAGAAAAATAATATGATAAACAAAAAGTGGTTCTAATAAAATAAGATTTTAATCAAATTTATGTTTTAATCCTAGCAAACGGGAAACTTTAGATAAAAAAAGTTTAGACAATAATGTGCTTGTCATGAATTAAACAGGGAGCAAAAATGACAATAATGTCATTGAGTTTAGGACAAGCTTCAATAAGTTACAAAAGCATTTTTTGTTTCTTGCAGGGACAAAAAAATTTCTGAAATCAAGAATTAAACATGAATTATTGACTTTCAAAGTCCTCAGTGAAAAGGGAAAAATATGAGCCTTCTGAGTAAAATAAAATAACAAAAAAAAAATCTGTTTAGAAGCTCCATGAAATACAGATTTTACATCTAAAGCAGAATAATGATACATTAACTCACCCGAGTGATACTGCCTGGCAACGCTAGTTGTGACAAAGGAAGGCTCCTGTGAGAAGTTTGGGACGGCTCCTGTGTGAGGATTCTGTTGTGCGTGAAAAGAAGGTTGAGAAGATGATGATTGCAACCTGGTCTCTCTAAAGACCACAGCGTTGGGCATGCCAACTTGGTTGCTATTGTTTTGTGGTATTGACAACTCAGTTGGAAAACCATGGAAAGAAGGTTGAGAAGATGATGACTGCAACTTGGTCTCTGTAAAGCATGCAACACTGGGTACGCCAACTTGGTTGCTATTGTTTTGTGGTATTGAGAACTCAGTTGGAAAACCATGAAAGGTTGTGTTAGGATCCATATTTGCAAATCTTTCTTTCCTTTTCTCTCCAAGTCCTGAGTTCCAGCTGCTTATAATATGATTATAATTCTGCTCATCAACTAGTGGCAACAGGGTCCCTGGACTCTCATTCCTAGATGGTTTAGATAGCCCACCCATTTGATGAGAAAGTCCACTGACATTCTTCAAGGGACTTGAAAACCCTCCCACATTCTGCACTGGACTCGAAAACCCTCCTATATTTCTCAATTTACTAGAAAATTCAATAACATTCTGTGCTTGTTGAGAAATCCCAACTGCATTCTGCCCTAGACTAGAAAATCCATCATCATTCTGTTCTTCGCCTATACTTTTAAAACCATCATTGTTCTGCGCTACTCTACCAAATCCACCAGTATGCTTTTGGAAACTAGAAAAAGCACTGGCGATGTTAGAACTAGGATTCAAAGAACATCGCATAACACTTTGACCAGAAGAAGTGTCTAACATGGGAAGATCAATCTTCTCAGTGCTGTGATTGCTATCTTTGCTGGAGACATTATTCTTAGATCTGGTTTTCATATTAGTGCCATATCCAAGAGTCGGGAAATTTCCATCAAGTATTTCAGGATGATTAGATTGAGCTACAACTGTCCTGAAGTTGTTATTAATTCTCGACTCTTCATTGGTCAGGTTATGGCCTAATACTGGTGCACTACCAGCATGGATGAATTGCTTTCCAGCTAACCAAGGCATATGAATATCTTTACCACTTGCTTCTTCAACAGCGCTGCACATCTGTGAAATGTTCATTCCCAATTCTCCACTATTTGGATTATATCCAGATTCTGCACCTATATCTGTATGGCTGATTTGATTTGGAATTAGACAAGGCCTACAAATATCAATAGCATTTTCTTCTCTACCAGCTTTGTATATTTGTAAGTCTCCACCCATATCAGTCCAGGTGGGTACAGTATTTTTCTCAATTTGACAGTTGTCAAAATCATTGGCATGGATATTAGCACCAGCCGATGAATCCCCAAGAGCATGGTAGTGACCAGATTCATTCTCATTCCCTAGCAAATATGAAAAATCTGAAACAGGCTCATATAAGTAACCAAGGCCAATCTCAGGACAGTGGAAGACATCATCCTTGATGACAGGAGATGGCATTTCCCTTGTATAAGATTGAGGCACTCCATACAAATCCCTAGTTGGGAATAAAGGAGCTGGCTGTGTCACATCACCAAAAATACCAGCAAGATCATCAGTTCCATCCTGTGGATAAAAGTGTTGAGGTTCTTCATGATTCCATTGAGAAGGAGCAGACCCTGCTGGTGATTTATCTCCTTGATTCAGCTTTTCACTTGCCATTGCATAACTAGTTCTGGAAAAGGAGGGAGGACAAAAGTGCACTCAGATATATACATTTTCCGTAAGGATATGCACAACTGAAATTTAGGCAAAATTGCACACATGGTCACACACAAAAATGAAGGAAAAAAGTTATGAGACTTTTGATCATGTAGACTAAGTGCTAAAACCATATATTGTATGAAGCAGTAGAAAAACAGCCATTCCTTAAGCCAATATTTTCAACTCAAAGATTAAATGTAAAGCAAACTGTCACCATAAAAGACCTATGAAACAAAAGGCTCACAAATCACAATGAATGGATATCTTAAATTTCTTAAATATTTAAGTCTACAAAAAAAAAAACACAGACAAAGTACCACGAATATATATGGCAAGAAAAAAAATTGATAAAAAGACAGGGACCCCTTTTCAAGATAAACCGCCGTCCGCCGCCGCCCCCCCGAAACAAGAAGATCTCAATTAACAAAGATGCACTTTATTAGATCTATTACAATAAAACAATGTTGAAACAAAAAAATAGAATACAATCCAATGATCCAATTAGAAAAAAATAATAATAATAACCACATAATCTAAATCATCTGACGGTAACGTCAATCTTTAATAATATTAAATGTTTCTCAAACAAATAAATATTCGTAAAACAAAGAAATGAAGATCATTAATACTCCAAAAACCCCAAAAATAAAACCTAACACAAACACTGGCGTTAAAACCCCACAAAACCCAAATACCCACAAAAGAAAAAAGCAAAGCATAGATACCATCAAAAAGCTAAAAGGCAGAAACGACCATAAAGACCCGAATCGATAATCGCATGATCAAGCTATATATATATAATATAACAGACCCATATTCATAAAAATTTATGCTTTAATTTTCCAATCCAAAATCAAAAATCAAAATACACAATAAAAATTAAGAAAAACAAGAAAATTGAACTAAAAGGGCTCCTACCAGTGAGTGGTTACAGAGAAAGAGTGGCGTTTGTTTTGGCGCTTAGGGATCTAAAGAAGGTTTTTAAAGGGTTCGGTATGAGTCCACTTGGCATTTTATTCAATTGCCACGTAATCACGTGGGACCCTTTAAGCACTTAATAATACGAATGCTTTGCTTACCTGGCTGTGGAGGGGCTGCTGTGTTAAAAGGACAGTGCCCCTACTATATTGACATTTTAGAATTTAAAAAAAATTTATAAATTTTTTTTTAAATTTCCGAAATCAATAATATATTTTTCATACAAAATAAAAATTAAATAAATCTAAAAATATATATTAAAAATATATTAAATTTAGATTATTAGATTCTAACAGTCTAAATTTAATATATTTATATTATATTTTTTTAACTTATTTAATTTTTATTTCGTACAAAAAATATATTATTGCATTTGTTATAATTAATATATTATAAATTTTAAAATTTTTTATAAAATTTTTTAAATTTTAAAATAATAATATAATAAAAATTATTGTATTTTTAACGTAACAACCTTCCTCTTAAAGATACTTCATCTGTAAATCAACATTACTTCAACGCCTTTCAAGTTGAGTGGCATTTTCGTTATTTTAAGCGAAATATTGAGGGCATTTCTGTACTAACATTGACGATTTACATAGCCGTGCTCGTGGCATTATACGGCGGGTTAAAAATGTGAACCGAACAATATTTAATTAATGTAGCAAAGTGTGACTTGCACGTGACAATTGTAAATTTTCCCGTCTTTATAAAAAAAATATTACAGCTCGGCTTAGCTCACATTTTTGTTTCATCTTGAAACTGTGACGAAAATAACTCTTCATTTAATTATAAATAAAATATAAAAATAATTTTATTTTATTTTATATAACACTTTTACCCAAACCCTATTCAAATTAGTTTGAGCTGAATTCGAGTCAACCCGGCTTGTTAAGATTAACAGGCTTGCTCACCAGGAGGCCAGGTTCAGGTGGACCATGACCACTCTGGTGTAAACAAATTCCTCGAATTTATAGAAAAATTTTCATTTTGCCCATCAAAACTTAACTTTTTATATAATTTCAATGATTAATTTTCTGAAAATTTTTGCATATGTATAAAATATTTTAATTCTTAGTTCACTCAAAATTATTTTTTTTCAGTTTCATCCTGTTTACTCACTATCAAATGTAATGTTACAACACTATCAATTCTAATACAATTTCTACTAGTATATGATCAAATTTAAACTATGTATTTAATCATATCATCCAAGATAATGGGTTCAATATCTTGAGAAGTTTTACAGGCACGATCATCAATAATGGTTTAGGTTTTTCTATCAAATCAGTAAAAATACTAATTTCTATAAAATACGAAATAGCATTTAGATATACTTACAGACTAAAATTGTAGAACTTTAGCTTTTCTAGCCTCCATTAGCAACAATGTCCTACAATTATCAATACTACATATTAGGTTGCAAGATTAAGTGTCCATGCCTGCAAAATGTACTTACATATAATGAACTAAAGTGTACAAATCATTGATTGTTCATGAAGTAAAAAAAAAACAAAAAAAACAATACTCCAGCTAATCTTTGTAACGTATAAGACTAACCACTCCATCCAGAATGCAAAAGAAGTCTAGAAATATTTCAACTACTTTATCCAAACTAGAAAAACTGTGCTCAATAAAATATTCAAACACAGTATCAGTGAGTAAGCATTTGTTAGCTTGTTAATCCCCTTTAAGATGCTGCCGTCCACCACGCCCAAGTACAAAGCCAAGAGAAACTACCATTGCAACCAGATACCCAATCATTGCTCCATAAGTCACACATATTGGCCATTCCTACAAATACAAGATAATAAAAATTAATTTAGGTCCCACTGCTAAACCATCAATTATTGGATTAACTAATTTTGGACTTTGGCTTATTTCAACACCTCTATGTTTTCCTACTTAGCCAACCACACTTTCTCTGAAGACGCATTGAAAACAAATGTTTATGATAGTGCCAAAGTATAGGTTATGAGAACAGATAAACAAAATGACAAAGATGGCCTACAATAACACAAAATTAGGAACTAAAGGAAAAATAAACAGTACCTGCCATGGCCTTTCCCAGTCAAGTGGCATAGGCCAAGCCCCAAACCAAGCTCCAATTACAGCCCCATATGCTGGTATACAAATCATATACTCCAAAGATTCAATTGGCCTACAAGGAAACAAATTTTAGCTCCACAGCAGGAACACAAGAGTTTGTAGGGAAGATTCAACCAGCAGCTTTATTGACACAATTTAAGTATGCTGCTTTAGGTTCATAAAATTTGTAATTAATTAATTTTTCCACTTTATTTAGCAAGATATGGCTTATTTTATCGTCTTGTACATCCACTAAGTTTCAAGCAAATATAGGCCCAAAATTGAGATTTTATCTGAATTGAAAGAAACACCAGGGATTAGACACACACATAGCAACCACATTTTTTCTAAAAACTAATGGAGACCTCATAGAAAGCCTATGCTGCAGAGCTATAAATGACTAAACATGGAGATAAACCACCAACTAATGGCGGATAATGTTACTTTGACTAGAGGATGAGTATTTAACAAGGGTATGATTCCAGGAGTCAAACAGATTTTATAGATTCTCCACTGATTTCAAGTGTCAAAAGTTATGAAACAGGTATTTTAGCATCAAATGAATACTCAAAGTAACTGTAATGTTGGAAAACTTACTTTGCATGTGCAAACACCCGTTGCCAATGTGACCATGATGAACCAAAAATGGAAGCTGCAGGCACAAACTGCCACAAGACAACTTGTTTAATAATATCATAAAGGCACTGCATTAGCACAACAACATGCTCAAAGCAAGTAACTTAGGTTACTATGCTAAACAGCACATTGGAAAAAAAAAAGGATAAATATCAGTTCAATTGTATGAACCTTAACATGTAACTAACATTTGGAACTCATTCACCAAATAAGTGAACTTTGGAATTATGTGAAGAAAAAGATTGCATTCCTCTGGGCAGTTAACCATTAACATTTATATGAATGCAAAAGGATTGGTTTATTAAATGGGAAATTTTAAAACTAAAACTTTCCAATATTTAATAAACCGGCTTAGCAGAACACCAATAAGTACTCACTGTGAATGATGACATGAGAAGAGACCAATTAATGGTTTTTGGTAAGTACCTGTCTCCAATCATAAAAAAGCTAAATTAAGTCCATCTCCTATCAGAACTATGAAAAATAATATAACAATCATATATATGTTTTTATTTCCATAACTCTGAAACCATAAATCATAGTTGAGGTTGGACAGCTGCCACCACCATCGAAGTTCAATACCCAGCTGAGTTTTTCAACCACAAAGAATTTACATTCACAATTAAAAATCAGAAGAAAGAGACCAATTGAATGAAAATTTGGAACAAGTGGGGGATTTAAGTACCTGATAGTGATGAAAGACTTTTAGGGGACAACAGAACGTGATCCCTTCCCTTCCAACCTCAACCCTAATTTCTTTTTTCAGAATTATTTTAAAACTTATGAATTGATGTACCATCACACCACATACTGGATGCCAACAGGTGCGCCCAAAACAATAGCTCCAAAAGCATTCACTAGAGCACCTACAGGGTTGAATGCTCAAAAGATTATGGTAAGTCGGCATAATGAATGCAGAAAAAACGGCAAGTCAGACACTCATAATAGTAGAAGGAAAGAAAGAAAGGGCTCAGAATAAAATATAGTAGAAATCCCAGGCATCTTGCATAACCCATTTGTCTATTTCCTAGTGCTCTCATCTAACAAAGCAAATAAGAAGCTTATCCAGAGCTCCGCTAATACACTAGTGAAGCTTAAAGAAAGTGAACAGATGAGTGGTCTGGTCCTCCCAGTTTGGAGGGTGACCAAAGTCCAGTTAGGACTAATGATACTACTAGCAGTAACAAATATGGTACGGCCTTAAATATATAGAACAGAGTTATATGAAGCCACAATCAATTTAACTCCATCATGAATTAATTTGTCACTTATGAAAAGAAATGGCAAATTCAAGACAAACCAAAAATTATGGTATGTTTACAGTCCAAGCTAACATATAAATTTACAGCATTGTTTAATCATGTAATTCAATATGTATATAGATCCAATAAACATGAAAAGCAAAGGCAAATTCAAGACTAACCAACAGGAAGTGCCAGCATGCCTCGTCCAACAGCTTTGAAGTACTGTAACATAACATTCACATAACTTTTTTTTTAAAAAAAAAAAAAGATAAATCACGGCACCATAGGAAAATAATTTAAGCAAGAATAGTTTTGTTGCAATGAAAATGATAGAAAATTTTCTTTTCTTTTTATCCCATTTTCTTTTCTTTTGCTTTCTCGCATTTTCTTGAACAAACAAACAAAGAAGCTAAAAAAACAACAGAATGGGATATACCGAGCATTGTTCAGGATTCAATCGAAAACAACTGTAGAGAAATAGAACGATTAAGCTCTCAACAATCTGAGGAAGCAGGAAAAGAAACAGATTTGTACACAAAACCCAATAAAAGTTATGATTCAAACTTTGAAAAAATGAAGTCAAATCAAAGGGGGAGAGAGAGAAAGAGAGGGTACCCAAATAAGACAGAGGGTGCGCGAAGGATCAGAGACGAGATTAATGAAGTAGAGATTGTGAGCCCCCCATAAAGCTATTGATAAACCAAGTCCACAGATCAGATGGACCAAAAATGCTTGCAGAACTGATATTGATCCAGAGGAATCCTCTCCCGTTGAAGCTTTTGCAATATTGCTATTCTCCTCCTCCATCTTTGTTCTCTTCTTTCTCTTCTCCTCTTGCGCCGCAGTTGAGAGAAGTAAAAAACTTAGTATGGGCAGATATGCAGGCCTTTCTTATGGGTCCAAATGAACTAAACCCGATTTTAAGATTTGTCTGGGCTGAACCTCAACTATTAGGCACCTGAAATTATGGCATTTGGGCTTTCATTCTTCAAAGTCGATCCAATTTGAAAATTCTCTATATATTTGCAATTGTACAATTTTTTTTTTCTAGGAAAATCTAAAAAATAAAAATTTATACTCAATAATTAGTTTTTTTTTAAAAGAAATTGGCTTTATTAATAAGAGAATTTACTCCATTTTTTATTAAATAAAGTTTAATTTTTAATTCTAAATTATAAATAAAAATTTATGGTCTATTTTTTATTTATAAATTTTCTGATCTTAGTGATTTTCACCTCTTATAATTAAATTAAAAAAAAAGAAATTTATTCTATAATTATAAACTTGTTTGCTAAAAATAAAATTCTTGAAATTGTATATTAAATGTCTGAATTTTGTTTATTTATTTATTGCATAATGTTGAAATTGGACTCTCAACTTTTTCAAAATGCTAAACTCAATCTCTATGCTTGATTGCAGTCTATTAAACAGCAAAACTCTAATTTATAGTCATTTGGGTCTAATTTCAAACTGTGCTGAGTGGAATTTTAACAGAGACAATTGTGAATTAGTAAAATTTTCCATATAGTTGAAAATAATAGTTTATTTTTAATATATTTTTTAAAACATCTATTAAAATATGAATTCTTCAAAATTTTTTATTTTAGATTCACCATTACTACAAATATTCACTAAAACTATTAAATTATAATTATAAATAATAAAAAACTGTGAGACAAATACCATTACTCAATCCTCACATTTTAAATAACAATTAGTTTCGTTTAGAATAAGAAATTAGAATTGAAATTAAAAATTTTAATTTTAATTTTAATTTTCTAAAATAGGACTATTGGATATAATTTAATAATTATATTAAAAATTCTTTTACTAGAACATTAAAAAAAAAAAGATAAATTTACAAGAGACAAAGAAATAAATTTAGTTGATAATAATTTTTTTATTATTAAAATAATAAACTCTACTTCGGTTTCAATCAAATTAATTAGTTATAATTTTGATAAAATTAAATATATAATAATTAAATAAAAAAAAATTGATTCTTCATTTGAAAAAATTTTAAAAAAAATTAGTCTAAAAAGTCAAAATAAAATTTAAAGATATAAAAATAAAATTATTTTAAAAGTTGATTAATATAATTAAAATATTATAATTTATTTAATTTTTATAATTTAAATTATATCACATGTTTAATAATATAGAGAAATTAAAGAAAATACAATATGGAGATGGTTGCTAGTACTTTAGGAATGATAATTATATCTGATCCATTCCGTCCAACTCCATCCATCCAGTTTAATAAATAGGGTGGGACAAGTTCGGATAAGATTGGGTAATGGTAATATATGATCTTAATCCGATTCGATTATATATATTATACATATTTTTATTTTTTAATATTTTATTTATATTTAATGAATATATTTTTTAATTTATAATTATTTTTCATGTAAAATATAAATTATATTATATAAATATTTAAAGAAAAAAAGTAAAAAATATATAAATATATAAACAAATATATTAGATCCGACTCTATTCGATCTGTTATTTGATCCGATTTAAAATGGGACGAATATCGAAATAAATATTTTTATTTTTAAATGAATCAAGTTCGAATTTTATAAAAATCTACTCAAACTTGATCCACTGTCATCCTTATAATACTTCTCAAAAAATAAATAAATATATAAATGAATATATCCAATTCAATCGATCTATTATCTAATTTATTTTAAAATAAAATAAATATCTGAACAAATATTTTTTTCTCAAACGAATCAACTTTGAATTTTAGAAAATTTAATTTAAATTTAATCCGATATTATCTCGTAGTACTTCTCATAATAATAATAATAATAATAATAAATAGTGCCGATGCACCACAAATGCAAGTGCTATTGTCTTTAGTTCTATCTTTTAGACCATGGGTGACCACTTCTGTTGGCAGCCATAATTGCCCACAATCAACAAAATCCCAATATTTCTATTACCATTAATTTATTAACCATTTAGCCGATAAAATTTATGACAAAGTGGGGCTAAACGTTTATGACTTGCGATAACAAGTGGCATCTTTTGCAAAGCCCACTTGTTAACATTCTCACATTCCATAAAGGGAAAGATCTAATCACAAAATTAATTATATCTATTTTATTAAATTTAAAATAAAAAATAACTACCAAATATTAGCCATCCGATATTAATAATCCCTAAATTAATTCGAGTCTTTGAGCTTTTTAGGGCAAAGGGCAAAAATTGGGGGCAGACAAGAAAATGTGGTAGGCGAAATAACAAAATTATATCAAGAAAGTCCACCAAATTTTGACTGCCACTTGGCCTCCATCATCGCCAAAGAATGAGAGAAAAAATATTATTTTTTTTTTCTTTTCTACATTCATTTTCAAGTTGGTCATTTTATATATTATCAAATTCTTCCCAACTCCATTATTCATCCTCAATCCTGAGGGTGACAATGGTGACAACAACATTAGAAGATTGGCTTTTAAAATGGGAATGACATTTAAAAAAAATAAAAAAAATGTTGTTTTAATAATAAAAGTTATCTAAAGATAGTGGATTGAGGACTTATAAAATTCAAACATTTATTAAAATTCGTAAAATTTATAATTTTTTTTTTTAATTTTTATTCGGGTATTATAAGTTATTAAGTTATTCACAATTAAGAACATCTCTAGTAAGTTTTTTATTTTTGTATGCTTCAAATTTTTTATAATAAAGAGTTCATATAAGAAAATAAAAGTTTAATGAGCTTTTTTTTTTTTAATTTAAAATAGACAATGAATTTTATTTTTCATATCTAAAGAGTTAATTTTACTCTTTATTTTAGATTTAATTAACAAATTTTATAACTTTCTAGATATTTTATTTATTAATTCTCTCATATATTATTATTTATTAATTCTCTCACCTATTTAATTAAAAAATCTATTGAATTTAACCAAAAAATTTATATTCAATCTATTAAATTTAACCAAAAAATTTATATTTTTAACGTTACTCTCAAGTGACAACTAAGTCAAAATAATTTTTTATTAAATCTAGTTGACATTTATAAATTTATTATTGGAATTGAGTTGATATAATTGAAAGGTTAATACAAGCAAAGAAATAAAATTGAAAACCTATTATCTGACAAAATTAAAAACCCAATACGAGAAAAAAGATAATTGAAAGACTATCACAGAGTGAAAGACAATTAAAAAATTTATTATAGAGTGAAATTGAAAGCAAACCAAATCCAGAATATATCGAAAGTTAAAAAAAAAAAAAAAATTCAGTCTGAATTATAATTTAATAGATTAAGTACATAAATTATTTTTTCGCCGTGATACCATTTTATAATTATTGAAACTTATCTAATATTGAGAGTGTGAATTTTAAAAATTAATTATTAAAATTAAAAAATTTAATTATATATATAAATTTATTCAATATCATCATTATATATTGAATTTATGTGAAATTAATTATATGTTAATGTCTCTCTCTAAATTTATATGTCTAGGCAAGTGCATACACACACAAGTGCATACATTTGTGTATCACATGCGCCAGCAATCATGCTTGCCATGTCCTACTAAAAAGATTGAAAAATGCGCATGTCCTACTAAAAAGAAGAAAATCATCTACTCATTTTTTTTTCCCTTCCAATTTATATCCATTTTGGTTTAGTTGAAAATCTACTCATCACTGTTGCAACCCCATGATAGAAAAGGAGCAAATTGGATTCTAGTCCCCAAACAAATCATAGCCTGCACTGAATTTTTTATATCCAAAAGATCTATCACCTTCACCCCTACACATCATTCATTTTGTCAGACCATCTCTGCAAAAATCTCTCTTTCTCTGTCTCTATCTCAATTGATAGTATAGCTTTATTATTATGAAGCAAGATGAAAATAGAAGCTGAGGGTCTCACAAAAATAAATATTAGCGAGCGCTTACTGTATAATAAAAATGGCATTAGTCAGGACAGTTCTGCTGTTGCTGCTCCAGCATTTGGTCTTAACATCTGCCTTTGCAGTTTCAGGTCATCACCGCCATCTCCACCACTCCTTGCTTGCGGACAAGGCTGCTCTACTAGCATTTAAAAAGACTGTAGTTCGTGATCCTTATTCTAGGCTTGCTAGCTGGATTGAAGCTGCCGAAGTGTGCAACTTTACAGGTGTTACATGTGACAGGCATCATCACCGCGTGGTGAAACTCAATCTGACCAACAGTGAACTTACAGGGCCACTTTCACCAATCATTTCAAATGTCACTGGGCTTCGAGTCCTCAGAGTAGATCAAAATAACTTCTTTGGAATCATTCCTCCTGAATTATCTTCTCTTCGACACTTGCGTTATCTCCACCTAGACATCAATAATCTACAAGGCTCATTGCCAGAGTCCTTGTCCCTTCTTTCCAACCTCACTTTGATAACCGTCATGGATAACAATTTGACAGGTCTTGTTCCATCTTCCCTATTCTCCAACTGCACTTCATTAAGAAATGTTGACTTCTCCTATAATTTTCTGACAGGAAAAGTTCCCGAAGAAATCGGGAATTGTCCCCACCTGTGGACCATCAATTTATACAACAATCAATTTACAGGACCGCTTCCTGTATCTTTGGCCAATATTTCAATTGAACTCTATAATATAGATGTGGAGTACAACCATATTTCTGGTGAATTGCCTGCGAATATTATAGGGAAACTACCTAATCTGGTCGTACTCCATTTATCATATAATAATATGGTTAGTCACAATAACAACACCAATCTTAAGCCATTCTTCAGTGCACTTGCAAATTGTACTGTCTTAGAGGAGCTTGAATTGGCAGGGATGGGTCTTGGAGGAAGTATACCCAGTTCCATTGGCCGACTTAGTACCAAATTGGATTCTTTTATGCTACAAGAAAACCAGATCTATGGATCGATCCCTTCAGATATAGCAAATCTTTCTGCTCTGACACTGCTGAATTTGACATCCAATTCTCTAAATGGAACAATATCAGCAGAGATTAGACGATTACTCCTCTTAGAACAACTTTTGTTATCACATAACTTGTTCAATGGTGCAATTCCAGTAGCATTAGGTCAACTCCCTCATCTTGGCCTGCTTGATCTGTCAAATAATCAATTCTCTGGTGAAATACCAGCAAGTCTAGGAAATTTGGTTAAAGTGAATTATATGTTTCTCAACAACAACCTCCTTTCAGGAACCATAACTCCAACATTAGGGCAGTGCATTGATCTGTACAAGTTAGACTTGTCCTATAACAGATTGACAGGGAGCGTGCCCCCAAGCATATCACGTATACGTGAGATCCGAATATTTCTAAATCTTTCGCATAATCAACTTGATGGGCCTTTGCCAATTGAACTCAGCAAGATGGAAAATGTTCAAGAGATAGATGTTTCATCCAACCACTTCACCGGTAGTATCTTCCAACAGATATCAAGGTGCGTTGCATTGAGGATGATAAATTTTTCACACAATTCTCTTCAAGGGCACCTACCTGATACATTTGGTAATCTAATGAGCCTCGAATCCTTCGACGTTTCAGCAAACCAGCTCTCTGGAATGATCCCAATAAGCCTCAGCACAATTCGCACCCTTACCTATCTGAATCTTTCTTCTAATAACTTTGAAGGACCGATTCCCTCTGGTGGTATCTTCAATTTAACAAACAATGCTTCATTCTCGGGCAATCCTCATCTCTGCGGTGCATTGTCTGGCAATGGCGCTTGCTCCCAAAAGAGACATTTGTTTCGTTCACGAACGTTCTTGATTATATTTGTCCTAGTCATATTTATATCAGCATTGTTATCAACAATATGCTGTGTGATTGGGATCCACCGCATCAAAGTAATGGTTTCCTCTCGGAATTCACTGAGAACTGAGACAAGAATAAAACCTACAGTGCCAGAATTGATCCACAATTTTCCAAGAATTACATATAGAGAACTGGCAGGGGCCACTGAAGGATTTGATGAACAAAGATTAATTGGTACAGGTAGTTATGGGCGTGTCTATAAGGGAATTCTTCCAGATGGGACTCCAATAGCTGTAAAGGTATTGCATTTCCAATCTGGAAATTCAACAAAGAGTTTTAACAGAGAATGCCAAGTGTTGAAAAGGATTCGGCACAGAAATTTGATAAGGATTATAACAGCATGTAGTCTTCCAGATTTTAAGGCTCTTGTTCTTCCATATATGGCAAATGGAAGTTTGGATAGCCGTCTCTACCCACATTCAGGGACAGGTTTGGGTTCAGGTTCCTCTGATTTGACTCTCATCCAGAGAGTAAACATTTGCAGTGACATAGCTGAAGGGATGGCTTATTTGCATCATCACTCCCCCGTTAAAGTCATACATTGTGATCTAAAGCCAAGCAATGTTCTTCTTAATGATGACATGACGGCTCTGGTTTCTGACTTCGGCATTGCAAGGTTGGTTTTGACAGTTGGAGGTGGAAATGGCGGGGTTGTTGAGAATATTGGGAACTCTACTGCAAATTTGTTATGCGGATCAATCGGATACATTGCACCAGGTACAAATTTCTCTTTAGCTTCCGCATCTGTACAAGTAAAACAGCAAACCAAAAATTTAAAAGATGTTCTTAAATGAAAGGAAAAATGCAGACAATAAGATTGAGTAGGCACTGGTCCAAAATATATGAATCATCCTCAACGCACACTGTCCTTTGAATAAAAGAAAAGGCTAACTTGGTTATTTTCATTGACACTTTAAGTCATTTTCCATAATTCAGGTAGGTTATAAATGCTTCATCTGCAGACATTATGTATGAAAGATGAAAAGATAATAATTTAATGATTACCGTAACAATCATTGCTCAACTCATCCCAACCTAAATCACCTTCATGATGAGGTCAGTAGAACTGGTCAGTAGGATTCCACTTGTCTCATCTCTGTGTGTTTAACTTTCTAATTCAGCATTTAATCATAGAAGGCTGGTGTTGCAACCAATGGATACCAAGCACTGCCTTAATCACTACTCATTCAACAATGCAGAATATGGGTTCGGTTCCAATACATCTACTAAAGGAGACGTTTATAGCTTTGGTGTTTTAGTTCTCGAGATGGTCACTGGAAAAAGACCAACAGATGACATGTTTGCTGGGGGGCTAAACCTGCACAAATGGGTGAAGAGTCACTACCATGGCAGAATGGAGCAAGTGATAGACTCCTCCTTGGGGAGTGCTTCAACAGATCAGTCCCCCGAAGTAAAGAAGATGTGGGAAGCTGCAATAGGAGAATTGATTGAGCTAGGTATTCTTTGCACTCAAGAATCTCCCTCCACAAGGCCTACAATGCTTGATGCTGCCGATGACCTGGATAGACTAAAGAGATATCTTAGTGGGGATACAACTGCAACATTTGCTTCCTCTTTGGGAATTTCATCATCCACCATAGGAGATGACTAATAACTTGCATATTTGTTTTACATGCATTGTAAATGCCATTAGTTCTCTGATTTACCCTTTTCTCTGACCTTTCCAGAAATTTTACTAGAATTCTCACCTTTCTCATGGGCCAAATCATTATGTGTTATTTTTTTACCTTAAACCTAAATAGCATGCATTTTTTTGCCTAAAACCAAACAACATGCATTCAGCAACTGTTTGGTAAAGTCAAATTAAGTACATAACCAAAATGAGGATGCAACTGAGATAATTTATCAGTTATTCTATCAATTACAGCTCCTCACCAAAAGCGGGTGAACGGGTTGGAACCGTGTGAAATAACATAATGTTTTTTATCTCAATCCAAAGCAGTGCAAAAGCTGAAAATTACCAACAAATGGTGCCCTCATACCAAGCTTAAAAGATTCTGTAGTTAATATCTGTGCTACAGATATAAGCAAAACTGCAGAAAATATACTTCCGCTTTCCTATGAGCAATAGTGGGTAATGATGATTCATGAAAGTGACCACCACCAACTATATGACCAGTGCAAGTGCAATCTTAAAGCAGATAAACCACCACAAAACTACATGAAAGCAAATAAATTAGGGATAAAGCAACACAAGGAGGAGAAACATTTACTCATTATTAGAGTTCATCAGAGCAATTACATTTTAGGAGCGGGGTGTTTGGATGTAAACAGAATTTTGGAAAAAATAATTTTAAAAATACCGTTTCAAAATAAGCTGGCATGTCTAGTTTAAATTTTTTCTGTTTTTAAACTTCAAAATACCGTTTTGAATTAATCTGTCAAATATTCCAAAATCTCGTTTAGCGTTTTTTAAATTTTAAAACGGCGTTTGATATCCATTTTAAGGACATCCAAACACCCTCTTAGTACTGATCCGTGAATACTGCATTAAAACACAGGGTACAGATCCCAAAATGGCCTACTTCTTTCCAAGTAATCACAAATATTATTAGGCATATCATGGGTTGAGGGGGACTGATGTGCCAAAAATACATCATTTCCTACTGTGTAGACTTTTTAGAGGCCAAAAAATTTTTGTAAAATTTCTTAAAAATTATGATATTATAGTATTTTTTATAACGAATCCAATGACATATTTTTTATACAAAAAAAAAATCAAATGAATTCAAAAAATACAATATAAGTGTATTAAATTTAGGCCGTTAAAATCTAATAATGTACATTTAACATACTTCTAACATATATTTTTAGATCCATTTGATTTTTGTTTTGTATAAAAAAATATGTCATTGGATTCGTTATAAAAAACACTATAATATCATAATTTTTAAGAAATTTTATAAAAAATTTTTGACCTCTAAAAAACATATACAACAAAAATTGATATGTTTTTGACACATCAGCCCCCTCAACCCCAATATCATCTTTAGTTCTCTCCCCATTTTCTTTAAAACCCAAAACGGCCTTCTTTTCTCAAGTAATCAAAAATATTATTAGGCATATCTTCTTTTGTTCTCTCCCCATTTTCTTTGAAATTATACATTCAGACATCAGGACAACGTTACAAAGTTATTGAAGTGCCAAGGTAGGAAAAAACCGCATGGATAAACAAATTATAACAATGGTTTTTAAGGCCCATGACAGGACATCCAAATAATAGAGTGTACATTTCATTGCTAACGTTGCCAGATCATGTCATTGTTAAAATTGTAATTATCAAAATTTTTTACTTGGAGCCCAGAATTTTTTTTTAAATATTTAATACTGATGCTAATGTTGGGCGGAGGCCATGGCTCTTTGGGCCAAGAGCAGATCCATTCCTATTTGCAATAATAGGATTGCACAGGCCTTCAAGCTCCTTTAAGTTGTCTTATATTTACATATATACATGGAAGAAGTTTTTGTATGGGTGGTAGAAGAGACTAGACAGAGAAATGGAGAGAGTTCTGAGAAAAACATGGCAGGGAGAGAAACACCAGAGATTTCTGGAGAATGGTGATGGGCTGGCAAAGTAAGGTTGTTGTTTTTTTTTTTTCCAAATTTCTTGTAACTTGTGAAAAAAGAAAACAGAAGAGTAAAAATACAATTTCTGGACTTTTCTCCATTTGTGTTGCATTTATGGAATTGATAATAAGTGTACTTTTGCAAAATTGAGTATGCTTTTTTTTGGCACATAATCAAATTTCATTCATGTCAAATTGTCTGAATACATTATACATCACAATCAAGAATTTATAGCCATAAAAATATTCTCAAACATAATGCACAAAAATCAATTAAAAAAAATAATTTATTTTTTAATATAAAAATTAAATTCTATCAATTTTATTTTCAAATATAAATTTTTTTGGATTTTTTAATTATTATTTTTTTCAAATGTAGTCTTTTATGACAGATAATAGGCCTAGTATTCCAATGGAAATTTGGAATCATATATAGTTCCTGTAAGGCCCCCAAATAAAAAGAACCCTGTGACAGTGACCATATTGGGCCTTGAATTGCCATAGATAACTTGGCTCAATTATGCGGGTAATTATGATTCATAAGTTCGTTAAAGTTTCAGCACCTCCAAACAGAAGAAACCACCTCAACACTTCTCCAGAACTCTCTAGTTTATTTTCACTTCCGTTGTTGTCTCGAAAATCTCTGTTCCTGGCCTTTTCTACTCTCCTCTGGAAAATTCTCTGAACCCACGTCACACCCTTTATATATATCTCTCTCACCTTCATTTCATTGCTCAAATTCAAGACAATCTGCAACACAAAGAAGTCCTTCCAAACTCAATCAAAACAGAGCTTTCTTTGGTTTCTTGATCACAGCCTAGTTTTTGTTTTGTTTATTTTCCTTTCTTGTTAACCCTTTTCTTTAATGGCTACAAAAACTGAAGGCAAGGCCATTGGCATTGATCTTGGCACCACCTATAGTTGTGTGGGTGTGTGGCAGAATGATCGAGTTGAGATCATAGCCAATGACCAAGGAAACAGAACAACTCCTTCTTATGTAGCTTTCACTGATACAGAGCGATTAATTGGAGATGCAGCAAAGAATCAAGTTGCCATGAATCCTCAAAACACTGTCTTTGATGCTAAACGTCTAATTGGCAGGCGATACTCTGATCCTTCTGTTCAAAGCGACATGAAGCATTGGCCATTTAAGGTTGTTTCTGGCCCTGGTGATAAGCCTATGATTGTTGTTCAATACAAAGGCGAAGAGAAACAATTTTCTCCTGAGGAGATTTCTTCTATGGTGCTCACCAAAATGAAGGAAATTGCTGAGGCTTATTTGGGTCAGAATGTAAAGAATGCAGTAATTACAGTTCCTGCTTATTTCAATGACTCGCAAAGGCAAGCTACAAAGGATGCTGGTGCTATTGCAGGTCTTAATGTTATGAGAATTATCAATGAGCCTACTGCTGCTGCTATAGCTTATGGTTTGGATAAGAAAGGGTCAAGATCCGGTGAAAAGAATGTTCTAATTTTCGATCTCGGAGGTGGAACTTTTGATGTTTCTTTATTGACAATTGAAGAGGGTATTTTTGAAGTTAAGGCTACTGCCGGTGATACCCATCTCGGAGGAGAGGATTTTGACAATAGACTGGTTAACCATTTTGTTGCAGAGTTCAAGAGGAAGCACAAGAAAGATATTAGTACCAACGCCAGAGCCTTGAGAAGGTTGAGAACTGCCTGCGAGAGAGCAAAGAGAACTCTTTCTTCTACTTCGCAGACTACTATTGAGATTGATTCTCTTTATGAAGGTATTGATTTCTATGCTACTATTACTAGAGCAAGATTTGAAGAATTGAACATGGATTTGTTTAGAAAATGTATGGAGCCTGTGGAGAAATGTCTGCGCGACTCCAAGATTGATAAGAGTCAAGTTCATGATGTTGTTCTTGTTGGTGGGTCAACAAGAATTCCAAAAGTTCAGCAACTTCTGCAAGATTTCTTCAATGGAAAGGAGCTTTGCAAGAGCATAAACCCCGACGAGGCTGTTGCCTATGGAGCTGCTGTACAAGCTGCAATTCTAAGTGGTGAAGGAGATGAAAAAGTTCAAGATTTGCTTCTCTTGGATGTCACTCCTCTCAGTCTTGGAATTGAAACTGCTGGTGGTGTAATGACAGTCTTGATTCCAAGGAACACAACAATTCCTACCAAGAAAGAGCAAATATTCTCTACTTACTCTGATAATCAGCCAGGAGTGCTTATTCAGGTATATGAAGGTGAAAGAGCCAGAACAAAGGATAACAATCTTCTTGGAAAATTCGAGCTCACAGGCATCCCTCCAGCACCAAGAGGCGTTCCTCAGATCAATGTATGTTTCGACATAGATGCAAATGGTATCTTGAATGTCTCTGCGGAGGATAAGACAGCAGGAGTTAAGAACAAGATTACAATCACCAATGACAAAGGAAGATTGAGCAAAGAAGAGATTGAGAGAATGGTTCAAGAAGCAGAGAAATACAAAGCAGAAGATGAGAAGGTGAAGAAGAAAGTGGAAGCCAAGAACTCCTTAGAGAACTATGCATATAACATGAGAAATACAGTGAAAGATGATAAGTTTGCTGGAAAATTGGATCCTACCGACAAGCAGAAGATTGAGAAAGCAATTGATGAGGCTATTGATTGGTTGGACAGGAACCAATTGGCAGAAGTAGAAGAGTTTGAAGACAAGTTAAAGGAGCTTGAGGGCTTGTGCAATCCTATTATTGCAAAGATGTATCACGGCGGAGGTGCTGGTGGAGATGTGCCGATGGGCGGCGGTTCTCAGTCAGGAAGTGGGTATGGCAATGCTAGCTCTGGTGGTTCTGGAGCAGGGCCAAAGATTGAGGAGGTTGATTGAGGAAAGGAATTGAATACAGAGTTTCAGCTTGCGCTTTGTTTACTCTGTTTTAGCTTGTGCTCGAGTGATGATTCCAAATAAATAATTTTTATAGTTCAGGAATGTAGAGAAAGATCATAAAGCTTGTAGTGCAATGTTTTGCTAACAAGTTTGGTGTTCATTTCTACCTTAATAAATCTAATGTGTTTTCTTGCTTATGATGATTAAAATTTCAATTTCAGCAAGTTTGTGAAGATGAAAAGCTAATAAAAACAATTTGCTTCGCTCTGTCATAATTTTCCTATCAATCTATCTAATAGAAAACAATTTTTGGCAAAATAAAATTTAAAAATAGGCAACTTGGAGCTCACTTTGAGTTTCATTAATGATATATTACATGATTTAATAATAATAAATCATTCTAACAGAAGAAAGATGAGAAATTTCATCTTCTTGAGCAATACCCATTTTCATCTCAAGTTGTTCAAGTTTCTAAGTAACACCCGCCATGTCTGATGACTGGACTTTATAACCCAAAATAACAAGCAATTCTTCCATACCTTCTGTGAATCTATTAGAAATTTAGAACCACCGACTAGGCTTAAAAAATAATTATTGGTAGTTGTAAAGAAGATGAAGAAAAAGAGGTAGAAGAGTATAATTATGAATTTACTTATATTTTATATTTTTTTCATTGTGATAGTTGATTTTTATTACACCCACTCAATTTTGTATATAGAAGAAAATGATGAGAAGAAATATTATTTTTAGAAGTGAAAATATCAATTCAACTATATAAGAATATATGCAACGGTGAATTCAAAATTTTAAGTGAAAGAACGAAAATTTATAATATGATTCTTTTATGGGATTATATATAAATATAAAAGTGTAACTGTAAAAAAAAAAAAAAAGCAATTAATATAATTTTACAAGAAAAATTATATTTATATTATAACTTATTTTTAATGCAAATGAAATTAAATGAAATTAGAGTGTCAAACAAGAAAAATTTATCAGAAGAAATCAAAGTTAGTATAACATCAAATTGAAAGGCAAATTAAAAATTTTTAAGGGCCAATTGAAAAATTAATACTTATATATATATTATAAAGATTTTATTCTTAATCTTCTTTAATTATGCTCCAGAATAAGAGAACATATTCATTGCCTTACATATATCAGCCACACACACACACACACACATATATATATATATATATAAGAAAAAAAAAAAGTGGCAGGGGCCGAGGCCCCATGAATCTTAAACTGAATCCACAGCTGAATGCAAGAAAAAAAAAATATTAGTGTCTTTTTATTAAAAAATAAAAAAATTATAATATTTTATTATTTATTAATTAAATATATGAGATAAATTTTTATACTCAATATAAATAAAAAATTTTCATGTAAATTAAAATTAATAGGAGAAGATTAAATTCACACTATTATTGAATTATTATAATTTTAAATGAGTTATTATAAGTATATCAAATGCTCTATTTAATTGTCAAGATAATTACAAAAAGATACAACTTTTGTTTTTTTTTTTAAATAAAAATTTAAAAGCAAGCATCAGATTCGTTTGCATCTTGTAATTCATCAAAGCAAGCATTTTGGTACTAAGATGTAACACTACAGTTTTTTAATCTTTATTCTATCACCCACTAGAGGGATTTGATTTCTTCTGTTGCCTCTTAGCTTCTTTTTTTTTTTTTTTTTTAAATTATAGAATAGAAAAATTTTATTACTTTTTTACTTTGATATATTAACTCCTCTTTTTATATTTATCATAATGATGGATAGAGAATTCAATTTTTCTTTTTAATACTTAGAGAATAAGAGAATCAAATACAGTTAAATCCTTATAAATTAATATAGTTAGAATCTATAAATTTTATTAATTAAAAAAATATTAATTAATTAATAATTTATTAATTTAAAAAAATATTTACAATTCAATAAATATATATTTAATTATTAAAAAATTATTATATTTTATCAATTTTATAATCAATTTAATATGAATTAAATAATTTGAGAAAAAAAGTTATCAATTGAATATAAATTAATTAAAATTAATAAAAATATATATAATTAATTAAATATGAACTAATTGAAATGAAATAAAAAAAAATATGTAATCTATTAAATATAAACTAAATCAAATGAATAAAAAATATAATTATTTATATTGTAAATAATATTTAAAGTTATATTTTAATAAAATACATATCATAATATATTATATATATAGTATTGATAAATTATTAATTTATAATATGAATAAAATTATATAATTATGTAATGATTTTAGAAAAATATTATTTTTTTAATTTATCAAAATTATTAATTTAAAATTGTATAAAATTATTATATAATAAATGTATTAATTTACAGAGATTTTAGTGTATAAATTTATTAATGAGTGGAGAGAGATTTACTACTAGGAGTGCTAGAGAATTCAAACTTTGCATATCTGAAATTTACAATCAGGATAGGTTCTGTTAGCAATAAAACCATATTCCTTTATTTATTTTTCTAGCCCAAAATTCTCCAAGTGAAACATTTATCATCCATCACCTTGCCCTATATCTATCAGAACAAGTTACCCCTATCCTCCAACAGCTCTTTCAAATCCAGTCATACCCACTTCTTAATATTTTCCAATAAAAATAGAAACCCATTGGGGAAATGAAGATCACTTTTGTTGTATGGTTCTTTATTTTGTTATTATGTGATCATGCCATATCAAACATGGAAATTCAAGGGACACCCACATCACAAAATGAATATTGGACCCTATCAGAACCTGGAAAACAAGCAAAAATTCAAGGTAAATACTCCTTTTCTTGACCTTATAGTAGACCAGTTAAGATTCAATGTTACAGTGAATTTTCTATCCTGCAGGTAAAAATGGGACAAGGGCATTGAATAGAGAAGAGCAAATTTTTCACTACTCAATTAAAGGACAGAAAGGAAAGGGAGCTTTTGGGGGTGCAAATATTAATCATCGTCCTCGTAATGGTGAAAAAAATTCTGCAATATTAACAGCAAAGCCTTCCTTGTTTATGTCAGCCACGATGTTGTACGTGAGTTTGGCTTTGTTTTGCTTCTCATGTTTTTTCTCATTCTAAGTTAAATTGGGCAAATGGTGGATGTGAAGATTTTTTGTAGCATTATTGGTTGGTAGTGGACCAAATGCCCATATTCTTCTTTGGTGTCACCTCATTTTGCCAGAGTTTGGTAGCTTTGGCGAGATTGCTTCTGCTGCTTGGGAATTTTTTTTTTTTTAATGTCAATTGGGTTTGCAGTTCATTACTGTGTTTGTAGGGGTGTGATTTTATTTGGTTTGACACAAAAGATAAGTGTCAAAAAGTATTGGTTTTGACCAATATGAAATGGCATGGGATGGATCTTCTCATCCCTTTTAAGAAAATTGAGGATGGAGAGTTTTGGATTTGAATTATACCATTCTATATTATGGAAGAATTATCTTCTGTTGTGTAATCAATTATTTTGGCCACTTAGCCACCTATGAATTTCAAAATATAAATATTAAATTTGTATTTTTATAATTCGATCAAAAGTTTTATTTTTTTTATTTTATCACAACAATAAAATGGTATCAAATACATCTTTTAAATTCGATGAAAAGCAGACCAACCAACCATAGGAAATGCATTCTCACATAATCTAGTCTTAATATTCCAACCCTAATCAACAATAGGAAGAACTTTTTTATTGGGAATGGTCATCTCTAAAAGCAAACCACTGTAACTTTGGCACTTGATCATTCGACCAAGGTCTTGATTCAAATTTGGTTGAATTCTTCTCTGAATGTTGAGCTCAAACAGATCATTAAGAGATAAGTCTCTACTCATCCATGCTCATCTGATTTAAGTCTAATTTGGCACAGTTTATGAAAATAACTTTTCATATATAAAAAAATTATTTTTCTAAAAGTGATATTTCTAAAAATAATTAATTGTATATTTGTGTTTGGTAAAATAATCTAAAAACTGTTTATAATCTTATAAAGATATTTTTGTCTATTAATTTTTTAAAATTAATTACGCGTTTAATTTAAAATTCAGCTATTTTGAAAAATTTCAATTTCTAACTTATCAAAATAGTTAAATTTTAACTATTCAGATAATTACTTTTATTAATTTTGATATTTACTAAACACTATAAATTGAGCTAAAATCAACTTTTTACCTAAAAAAAATTATATTTTTTTTTTCATAAGCTGTACGAAACGGACACTTACGGATTGTCAAAAATTATCTTGGCCAGATAAAAATAGAGCAACAGCATCATTTTTTAAATTATTGTACTAATCAATGTCGCATTAGTATATAAATGACCTCACAGAATTCAACAACATTGTCGTTATTGTATTAAATTAGACGTACAATTTTCTGTTGACAAAAAGTTCATATTTATGCACAGGTGTACAACATAGGCCCTCCTTTAAGGGGCAATCTCTGAAACGTCTTCCTTGCATTAACCATGTGTGTGTGGAAAAGAACAGAAAGAAACACAATTGCCAAGGAAATAAAGAAAGAAACAAAAAAATCTGGCAACCGTGTGAAATTTCCTGGCTTAATTTATTGCCAGCGGTTCTATTTCTTAAATTTCATAGATGAACTTCTCGAACAGTTTCATGTGTTCAGATTGCAATGCAATGGCTACTGATAAGCTCCCATCATTGGTTGAACTGGGCAAAATGAAGGATAGACCCTCGTATGGAATCCCACCAGGCCCCATAAATATAGGTCTGCCCCATCCAAAATCTGCATCATGAATTGGCAATCCAACCCAACTTGTAATACCAAGATTTGGGCACTTAAAAGTATGGGCTCCTCGAACAAGAGCTGATAAATCATGCTGTAGCTCAAGGTAATCAAGGGCTGACCTTAAGTAATCATTGTCCATGCGAACCAAAGCATCGTGAATGCTGCCTGCAGCAAACCAGGTTGGCTTTGATTGCAAATCACCTGCTAATGCAATTGGTGTTGCTGTAAAGATAACATTGCCAAAGTAACCAGGTGGAAGTGGAGGGCACAATCTGGACCGCCCATTGGTTGCAATATATAACTTGGTTTCTTGATCATCAGAAAGTCCACGAGCCTTACAAGCAGATCGCCACACATGACCTGCCAACATCTCATATGAGCTATAACTTACGGTGTTTCCGTATTCCTTTGCCTTGGCTTTGAGGATGTTAAGTTGATCCCTTGTCAACTTGAAAATGGAGACTGTCGTGCTATCTGGTTTTGATGTTTCTATAGGAGCCTTCATGGCTGGAGGAGGCTGGTATTCTATATGGTGGAATGCAGGCTGAGGTGGGTCTCTGGCTCGGAGCAGGGTACGGTCAATGAATGGGGGAATGGTAAGGTCAAGACCACGAGTCATGTCTGACCATGTATTCACAAAGTGAAGACCAGAAAACCCATCAGCCACGTGGTGTTGCATACCAACGCCAAGTGAAACTCCGCCGCATTTGAAGTATGTTAACTGCAGAGAATCAAACCAAAAGAGCGCTAAGTAACCACATATACAATAATTAAAATTTCTCTCAAAGTAATCTGACTTCACTAAATATTTAACTGAGGGTTAAGGTAAAAATCTTCTCTTTGCTGGTTTAGAAGTAAAAAAGGCATAAGTGAATACTTGAAAAACATGGGAGTGGAATCAGGTCAGCTAGCTAAGTATAACATCTAGTAAGTTGAATATTCTTCCTAGTTAATGAAATTAAATAAATATTTGGTGGCTCTATAGGCCCTTTCTTTAATGCTCACTGAAAACTAGAACAACTAAACCTACTAACTTAATAAGCTTAATTAATAAATATTCACACATATCCCATTTTCAATCTTTTAGTTATTATTAATGAGGAACGTTAAGGTCAATTTCACAGTAAATCTACGATAATGTTCTCCCATAACTTAACCAATTGCACAAAACCATAGAGTCCATTCTTCGTCCTTGAGTGAATAAAATCCATAGTCCACTAAATACAACAGTCATTTCATTCCACCAACAAACTATGACACTGCAGCAGCTCGCTTGCTCCTTATAACTTTAAATTATGAGAACAGGAGATCTCAAATTTATAGTTCAACACAAAAATGAATGAGATCTGACTCTCTAAGCACAATAATCTTTCTGAACTAGCTCATATGCTAGACAATTTAGTACTGGTTGATTCTTATCAAACAAGTGATTTTAAAAAACGTAGAGAATATACCTTTTGTGTTGGATGATGGATCCTAATCTATATTGGTGCAAGGCATGATAAAAATTTAAATGGATCACCTCAAGATCCGAATCATTATGGACACAAAATAACAAGTGATCAATCACAATCAAACTTAAATGGACGCTCGAGTTACCAATTTAGGTAGTTTGACAGTGAAGTCTAGAGGTGCTACCAATTTCATTGATGAGGAAATGAGGTGATTCTTATCAATAAATTTTGGTCTACAATCTACAGTCATTGTGGTCCTCTCTTCCAACCATGACAAGGTGCTCTGTTCTCAAGTCATACCCCACTATACAAATCAAAGTTACGTCTAGTACATGTAAACCATCTTAAAATTGTTTGGTAACATGATAAGTGCTCAACGATTCTTAAAGTGATGTCAATTTAAGAAAATTAGGAAGTGATTGCCCAGTAAACAAGCAAAGTTTGTGTGGTTGGGAGAGCCACTGCACAACTACTATAAGTAAAACACAATAATTATATATAAACCTAGTTCATATTAATGATACTAACTGCAGACATGATTTTCTCCCTACAACACAAAAACAACTTGTGTCACATTACAGTCTCATACCCATTTTGATTTGAACATCCATTGGAAATAATTTATACTTTCAGAACTCATAGATGTTGAAATTTGAATACACAAAAGCAACAATCACCACCCAAAAATAACCATTACCCATATGCCTTTTTTTACTTAATTCATAGCTTACTTCTAAACAAATTGCTTCAACTACTTGTATTCCAATATCTATCATATTAAATCAACTAGTGAACGACATCACCTTCGAATGATAGGAATTTCTTGCGAACAAAAATAGCTAGTGAATAAGCAGTGCCACAGATAGAAGCCTACCATCTATAATGATGGATTAACCAATCTCACAACTAAAGTAACCTATTTTAGCTACCTTTCACTGCAAAAGTTGACATAACTAAATGCTATAGCTAGCATTCATGCAAGTTTTGTTCTAGAGTTGATAAATGCCGAAATAATAGAAGTTATAACACACAAAACTTGTCCATTTTTCCCTTGTGTGCAAATCCAACTACCAAATATTAGATAAAATGCTTTTTAGGTGAAACCAATGAAGAATTGTAAAATTTTTGAATTTGCTCCTCAACTTAAATCTTACAAAGAAAATTAAATTTCTATCAATATAAAAAAATAATTAAATAAATTGATAAATTAAGCTCCAAACAAAAACTAAAATAAATACCTGCAAAACCAAGAGCGGATAAGTGGATATCCCGCCGGAGTAATCCACAGTGGGGATAAGCTTTTTGAGCTCCAAAGTTGGAGCGAAATCGCCAAAATCATCGATGACGGAGCTCGTTTCAGCCACAACAAATAAGACGCCCTCGGCATTACAATCGATCTCAATACGACCATCCTCGTCTCTTCTCAGCCGTCCGGCCATCGGATAAAACGGCACGAGAGCCTTACTTAGCCCTTCCTTGACCACATTTGGATCGAATAAATTGGGTGAACCCGTCGGTCTGTAGAAGTAAACGCTCGGAGTGTGGAACCTCGGCACCACAAGGTCAACGTTGGCGTTCCACAATCCTCGTCGTGGTGTTTCCTCTGCCGGTTGAACCAACGTTGACTCCTTCACGTTGATTATCATCGTAGCGGTTGGTGTGCTAATTTGCGCCGCCAGTGGGTCCGTCCAACCAAATTTGACTGCAGTTTTCAGTTGTAAGTAAAAAAATTATCAATTTTCTCATTAAAATAAAAACACATAAATATAAATAAATTGCGATTTGTTACGGTGGGGCGACGCCGTTTTGGTGGGCGAGCAGACAATACCCAATGTATCCATCTATTAATCTATCAAATACTAGTAAAGTCTAGATTTGTTTCCTCTCTTGGTTAGCAATATCATCTTTTCCCTATCCAAACATGGCCTTACGATGAAACTATAAAAATTAAAAAGAAATGAACAATTAACACTGAAGAGAAACGAAGTACCTGAGAAAGTGAGAATTGAAGAGAGAAAGAGAGAGGTGTTGTTTGGTGAATAATAGGAGAGGGAAAGTAATAGGAGAGCTGAGTCGAAGAAAAAATGCTTTGAAAATGGAGTTGGTCGATACGCGAACTTATAACAAAATGAGGGAATAGATTTGTTCTGCCACTCACCTACCACCGCCTACTCCAAATTGTCCAGTCATCAACTGCCACGTTTCTCTCTGTCCGTGGAGCACACCGCTCTCAGTAATTCTTTTTTTTTTTTTTTTGTTAGGGATAAATAAGAGGGACAAATGACAATAATGTTGGTGTTTTATTGAACAATGTATTTTGAAAAGTGAATTTTGAAGACTATAAGTAGCTGTTTACTTCACAAAATGCTACTTTGCATAAAATTTATTATTTAGCAATAAAATTTTAATTTAATAATTAAATTGCTAAAAGAATTATGAAAAATTATTTAATTTATTTATATTTAATATCATTATAAATTATTATTTCATAAAATTTTGTTTCGCACAAAATTCATTATTTAGCAATAAAACTCAAATTAAATAATTGAATTGCTAAAAAAATTATAAAAATTATATTGTATTTTTTATATTTTAACATCAAGATAAATTACTATTTCTATAATAAGTTTTTTAAAATTACATAAAAATATCTTTGGGGTGCTTCCATTAATTATCAAAATTCATTTTTAACTAGATTTTACTTTTCAAATATTATTTTCAATTTATTCTTTTTAAATTAATATAAAAATTTTAATTAATAAAATTTTAATTTGAGAATCAGAGTTTGAAACACCCACATAAAATTTTATCAAACTAATGAAATAGTCATTTTTTTTTTGTCAAACTAATTGAATAGTTAATGAACAAACACAACTCACTGGGAAAACTAGGAAACACAGCTCTAAACACATGAACTTGCCATTCCAACGAAAAGCAGGTTATTTGAAGTTTATCATCATCATCAATGTAAAACCAACACATACATCTTTAAACACAAGGGAAAGGAAAAATTTTAAATGGATCCCCAGAGGTTTTGAAGCAAAATTAAGCTTTCTGGATCCCATAAATATAAGGAGGGATTGAAAATGGCATCTCTTTTATGGGTCACTGTCATTCACTGGAACAATCGACATAATATTTGACATTGAATTAAAGAAGAAGACAGAAAGATGAATGGGTGAGCAAGTGAATTGGAAAAGGAGACTGATTCTCTAGTGTTCTTCGACTATCTAAAATGTGCTATGGACTGGCCTTACTGGTAATTGACAGCTCCTAGTAGCTTTTAGCTCTTCAATCTCTTTCAATTTTAATTTTTGAAAGATTTAATTGGCATGGATCTTTGGGTTTCCATCAAGAGTAATGGCTTATTTCTTTTTCTTTTTAATGTATTTGAGTTGTTGGGTCCTTAAATTAACCACCAACTCAAATAGTATGTAAATAGGATTTTTTTTTTAATTCGTACATAATAAATATTCATTAATTATTGATGCGTTTTAATTAAATTTTATAGTTGAATAACTAAATATTTTTATATAATTTATACATATTAAATAGGTTATTGTATAGTTTAGTTCGATGATAAGTAAATCAATTAGACGAGTTAGAACTCAACTTAGTGACTCAATTAGTTGGAGCTGACACGTGCAGTGTAAATAAAGACACTAGCTATATTCATTTTGAAATTATGACACGGTAAAAATTAAAAATTAAAAAATCAGATATTTGATTAAGATAAAATTAATTAAATTGAGAAAAATCAATATATAGATGTATATATAATTTAATATTTATTATATATATATATCATAAAAATAATATAATTTGATATTTATTTTTTTTATCAAAATAAAATTTAAGAAAAATTTTATAAAAATATGATTCGATTTGATCAATTTATTTATTTTTTAACTAATTTTTAAGAGATAAATTTTTAAAAATTCATAAAATTAATTTTTAATTTGATTTTTATTTTTTTAATTCAATCGATCGATCCAATATAATTTTGACAGTTATGATTATGAGAATTACTGATTGTACTTTTCTTTATTTTACTTTGTAAATCTCTGATTAAAATACAAAGCTTGTTTGTTGCGATAATGGCAGTTTAATTGTGGTTTAAAATTTTGACATATAAATTAAGAAAATATTAAATTATTTAAAATTAAAATTAAAATATTAAAATATTTTTTTCTTTTTATGTAGGAAAATAAAAATAATTAATATAAATGACTTATAGAGTATAAATTGAGAGTAAAATATGAAAAATAATAAATATTATTATTAAAAATGATAATTATTATGAAATGAAGAGGGTAATTTTTTCTCCGAATCCATGTGCCTATGACTTCATTTCTATAAATTGATTATTATCAAGTGATTAAACATGAATATAATTTAAAATATAATTTAGTAGCGGCAGTGATCTTTGTGGGGAGGTTGGCGAGATAGCGACCTTAAAAATAAAAACATAATTAAAAAGAAAAGAAAATTGCAAATTTGCAATCCCTTAGCGTTACAGCAAAAAATATCATATGGCCCCATTTAAAGTGGATAAGGTTTGGTGGGAATCTACCTCGACGACCCACCAAGTACACTATAGATGGAATTGGCGGGCCATACCACATGGTTGGTAAGAAGGCGGCAGTGACGTCAATGCTTTGATCATTGGATTAAATTTTTAAATTTTTTTTTAATTTATTATTATTTTTAAATTTTAATTTATTACATATAAATTTTTTAATTTCGATTTAATCATAATAATTATCTTTTTTATTATTTTTTATTAACATTAATGATAAAAAATTGACATAATTTTTATTTAATATTTTTAAATATTATTTAACCCTATTCAATATTTCATGCCAGCAAATCATTAGTCTTATCACACGCGTTCAACTTTTTATTTTTCTTTTTCATTCATTCTTTTTTTCTTTCAGAAAATCAATCTCAGAATTCCTCTGTCACGCTTTATAACTCATAGTTGGAGTAGAACGATCCATCATTTAAATCCAAGCAGGACATTTATTTTTATCTTCCATAAGCTTGCACAAATGCTCTAACTCGTTTTCATTCATTACTGGAACTTTTCTTCTCCTACTGTGTCTTAAAAAAGGGAAGCAAATTAAATGAAAAATTCCCAATTCAAAATTCATGTCCAATCAAAATTTCAAATTCACTAATTGATAGTTAAAATTCTATCTAATTAGAATTTAGAGTGAACAGCACAGATGAAGAGATGCAAATTGAGCAATTGGGCAACCAATAAATGCAACTGGGAACCGAAACTTCAATGAATTGAAGCTTGACCACAAAGCCATCCAACTCTTCTTCCCTAATGAAATTAGTAACAAAACAAATAGTACCCACAGCCAAGATAAATGAACCCCCCACCCCCTCCAAAAAAAAAAAAAACCTTGATTGAAAACTTCCATCTCCACTGTTGCAACCTCCTTTTTCCCTCTATTTGGCACACACACTCGCTGCTACACCTGCATATCAAAAACTGTTTCATAATTGATGGCTTTGATGCTAAAGGAAATACAAAAATATCTCACAGATCCAGACGAGTTGATCGAGATGAGTCATGAATCATGACTGAGTTGAGTTGCTATTCTGACCCCCATTGCTTGCATCGGTTTGATTCATTTTCAGATAACCTTTAGACCGAATCGAGATGCTCTTTGGCAACAAGACTCAAAATAATTAGGCTAGTTTATGTATTTGCTCTCTATTTTTCTTTTTTTTATTCTCTCCTTAGATTATCACAAAGCAAACTGGTTTATATAATTGCTCTTTTATCATAAAGCGGCTGGAGTAACTCATCCTGGACATTTCAGAAAGAAAAAAAGATAGGTCTTATTACTCATGAATAGGGTTAAGCACAACTATTAGCTGAGGATTTGAAAGAGAGATAGAAGATAAAAATCTTTAAAAAAAAAGTCTCTAAATTTAACAGAAATGAAGAAAAAAAAAGAAGGCAGCAGAAAAGAGACTGAAAAAGAAGAAAAATGATGAGAAAGAAAAATAAAAAGTTGGGCGCATGAAGTTGGTTATTAGAGCTGAGAGTTAGCTTACATGACATTGAGAGGGGGTGAAATAATGTTTAAAATGTTAAATGAAGGTCATGCCAGCTTTCCATTACTCGCATTGACGAAAAATGATAAAAAGGCAATTGTTGTGATAAGATCGAAAACAGAGAATTTTGAATAATAAATCGAAATTTATAAATGGTAAATTAAAAAATAAGTTTAATGATAATTGATGTAATTTAGCCTTGATACTTGGGATGAACTTTGAGCCTATCAATTCGTATCTTCTTTTCCATTTTATACAATATATCAATTGTCAGGCGAATAAGGTTCGAAATTGCTTGCATTGCAAAGTACAATTTCTGGAAGGATGTAGTTCATTGTTTTCTTCACAAAATACTTTTGGCCTAATGGCTAAAAAAAATTATATGCTTTGGTCAGATTTTTAATTTACCCATGAACTTCAAAACGCTTCAAATTGACATACTATCCTTGTAATTAGTTTCAATTTTCTTATGCAATCGATAATCACTAAATTGAAAGGTTATAACTTGTTGAAATGATGACGTGTTGGTTTATATCATTATTTGCCCGCGTGTTGTACATCACCACCAAAACCAGACGTTCTGTTACAAATTGAAATTCAAAATTTTCTTTCTCGGATAATTATTGAAAGAAAGAGGGAAATACCATTTTTGCAAAACTTCTACCAAAATTAATAGATGAATACTTACCCATACAAAATTAGTAGAATCTAAAATTCATCATAAATACTCGATAGAAAACTTTTGGAAGTTTACTATCACAATCAGCCATTGTTGCTATTTTCGGCGATAGTTGGAGGCAAAGATCAATCTTTCTAAATCGTTTTGTGTCTTGTTGGTTTTTATGGTACCCATCAAGTGCTCCAATCCTAACTGTTTAATAGGATTGAAATTTCAATCTTCTGCCCACCTCTATTGATCTCTACATTTTTGCTGCTTCATAAGAATCTGGTCATCAATAGGTTTTTGGAGTTCTCGTCATATCTCTGTTGATATCGACTATGATCAAAATAAGAAGTTTCTCTCTCTACCCTTTCTTGTTCTCTCTCTAACTCGTCTCCCTCTTCACTGTACACTCTTTTTTTCGCAATTTGTTGCCCTTTCTCATCGTGGTCTTCTTCTTCTTCCCTTTTATTTTTCATTTTATTGATTTTTTACCAACTGATCTTCTTTTTGTCCCATTCTCTTTATGTTTTTTTTAACCAATCATAGATAAGATTACCACCTCATTATCTAGATCACTCACACTTCTCTCTTTTATGTTCTTTTTAGCATTTTTATCTTTTAACATGAAATTCAGCATGTTACACAAGTATAATTGTATACGTGAGCAAACGATGATTTTAAACCGCCACATCACCGTGCGAACCGGTCACAACTTCTCAATATTGAAATTACCGGTTTCATGGGAAAATTGAATTTAATTACAAAGTTTGTATGTAAATTTGGAGTGTTTTGAAATTTATGGGAAAATTGAAATTTTGATTTAAGTTTATGATTTTTCAATATTTTATTCACTTGATTTATGTTTCCCACTAATAATGTTGGTGCAGAATGGATGAGATGATGTGCGAACAGAGAGGATGGAGGGAATTAGCTATACTGGGCAATAAGATAGACAAGGTTTCTTGAATTATAGAAGGGCTGATATGGTCACCTAGGAGTGGTGAAATCAATGGCTATTTCGATGATCGATCTTCTGAGGAGGTACTCTATTTCACCATATATGAGCATATATGTTAAAAGAAACATTATTTTTTCAATTTTCCATGGAACATTATGCTGTTATATAGATTGTTATTATCACATATGCATGATGGAACACAGAAGCTTTTGAAGTGCAGAGAACTCTTTGGACTTTCATGTTCAGGGTTTGTTTTCTTCACATTTTAGTATGGTTGCATTAATGTCTGTGCCATTGTGTTAAATATAAAATATAGATAAATTCTGATAATGAATGGAAATGAACATATTTCTAGAAATTTCTTTTATTTCTAAGTGTTTTTTTGTTATTGTAATTACAATCTTGTTTGAAGTTGTGTATCGGTTATATAATTAATAATATTTACCACCTGCTTTGTTTATTATTTTGTCATATTTCCATCTATAGTTATTGATGTCTTTTGAGGGGGCAGGCCAGTGGTTAAATCTTGAATTTTCCAACTTGGAGTTTTCAGGTTGCAATCAGTGGGATGAAGAGAGGGGGTTTTGTTATAGGACGAGGGTAGGCTGCCCTTGCTGCGTAGTCTGAGCCTTAATGGGTCTCTGAGTTAACCAAAAAATTTTATCGACTGTGGTTTCGCGGTATTTTTCTTATGCATTTTATTGTGATGTAAATATTTTGGAAGGATATGTTGGAGTTTGACAATAATTGATGTATTACTCGATATGTTTTGCAAGTGCCTAGGTTTAATGCTAAATTTGATCAAGAAATTCCCATGTCATATGCATATATTCATACACAAATGTTGGATGCTTTTGTCATTTGATGCACCATACATTCTGAGAAGTTGAATGATGCATGTGGTTGTTTGATGGGATGAAATGAAGGGTTAGATCATGAAAAGACAACTGTTGAATATATCCGACCATAAATTTATGTAAATATCTAAACAATTTTTAAACACTACTTTAGTAGATCTAGGTTTGTTGTGTGTTGTATTCACTTGTTAATGTAGGTTAACAATTTGACATTTGAATGATCCAATAATAATATGAGGAAATTTTTTAGTAAACCAGGGAACTCATTTGTAATACCCATATTTTTGAAATATTTTTAAATATAATATTCTATTTTATAAATAATAATTATTTTATAAATATTTAATTAAAGTTATAAATATAAAAGAATTTTTTTGGGATTTATATATTTTAAAGAAATAAATATTTGAAAGTAAAAAAAAAAAAAAAGAGGACCAATCAGAGACTGCCACGTGGCAGCCTCGGATTGGCTGCCAGCAGATTAAATCTACTGGAACGTGATGAGCAGAAGCAGCAGAGAGAGGAAGAAGAAGAAGAAGAAGAAGAAAAGGAGAAGGAGATGGTCGGTGGTCCGACTTCCGACGTCGATTCCAGCCAAACCGGAGAGAGGTGGTCGACACCTCCTATACCACCGTGTAGTCTACCATGAGGAGAGTTTATAAGCACCGGTCTTGCTCAATTCCGACCACCAGCTTTCTTTTGGTACCCATCTTGTCACCTGAAGTTCGCTGGAAAAGGAGATCAGAAAATAGAACCACCGGACCTTCAATGGCGGATTTCGGCCAATTCCGGTGGCCAATCCCGATGAATCTAATTTTGTTGAACTCCATTTTTCATGAGCTTTCTAATGGCACCAATTTTGCCCCAATTGGAGATCGAAGCCGGGACTGGAAAATATGGGACACGCGTAGATTTTCGATAAATTTTGAATGTATTCCATACTGTCATCAGGAGG